>JANHFP010003776.1:7517-18752 GCA_032468135.1 Calamaria suluensis
CGACTTCGCAACTAACAACAAAAGTGCAATATAAAAAATGCAAATAATTTTTCACCAATTTTTTTTCACAGACCACTGGTTGGTGACCACTGTTCTAAAAGATCACCAGAGGTCAGAAGATAAAGAAGGTAAAGAATCAGTTCATGCTTTCAACTTTCCACTCTTCCTAATGACAAGCCCCCCAAAAATGAAGAATTATTAAAAAGAAGAAAAAAAAGCTCTGTAGCATGTTCAAGAGCCACTTTAGCTCTTCTATTTAGTTATTTGGCTGGGAAATGTATCTTTTTATTTTTTTCTAAATATACATGTATTTATATTGCATTTTAACTCGTTAGCCACCCAGAGTCTCATGGGTAAGATGGATGACAATATAAATAGATATAATTTAAAAAATGAAAAGTGTGAGATTGCAGACATTAATTTTTAGATTATATGGCAGTGATGGCTAACCTTTTTGCCATTGCATGCCATAAGTGGGGAGTGCCCATGGGGGTTGCACGTCTATGTGCCAACACCCATAATTCAATTCACCCCACCCTCCTTAGAAAGGCTCTAGAGTCTGGGGAGAGTGAAAAAAGGGCCTTCCCCACTCCCAGGCCCTCCAGAGGCTGGAAACAGCCTCTTTCCCAACTTCTGGTGGGTCTGGAAGGCCCGAAAATCAGCTGGTCAGCACCCACATGCGCATCAGAGCTAAACTATGGCAAGGCTCGCATGCCTACTGATATGGCTCCACGTGCCATCTGTGGTACCCACGCCATAGGTTCGCCATCACTGTTATATGGTTTTAAGTAGATGTTATGGCATGTCATTTTTCTAACCTAGTCTCTAATTGTGCAGGACTTCACCTCTCACCATCACAGCCACAATCAATCAGACTGAAAAAGTTTATCATGTGTATAGTATTTCTTTGGAAAATACACATCAACTCTATAGAGCTTGTGCAAACTATATTAAAAAAATCATATAGCAGTTACAGGATCTAATGGTTAGTAAGCCATTCAGCTATTCACATATACAGAGATATGCCATAAAACCAAGACATTTGAAATATAATCAATTATGTCAGTGCAAGCAAGCCAGTTAGGCTACTGGTTTCCATGTGTTAATATTAATTCTTTAATATTAATTCTTGATAAAACCAAAGTCATAAAAAGCTTTTAGTCTGCATTTGTTAATTTTGCCGCTTCCATCCTATACTTGTATATAGAGCTGGAGGAAATAGTAGGTGACTGCCAAAGGAAAACCTTTAGGGCAGGTACTAGAAAGCAAGTGAAGGCACTCACTGGTACTAACCATTGTTTCTTGGAGTCATTCCCATCTTCCTTGCCAGAGAAGTCTCAATTCTTTGCCAACATCTCTAAAGTTCTTATATCAAAGTTTTGCTGAATGTAAGCTCTATCGCCACTATGTGGTACAATCAAGAAAAATACAAGCTTAAAAAAACCTAACCCTCACCAACATGAGAATACAGACTGAGATATAGATACATAGATATAGCAATAGCACTTATATACCGCTTCACAGTGCTCTTCCAGCCCTCTCTAAGCAGTTTTTTTCAGAGTCAGCATATTGGCTCCAACAATCTGGGTCCTCATTCTACCCACCTCAGAAGGATGGAAGGCTGAGTCAACTTTGAGGTAGGTAGGTAGATAGATAGATAGATAGATACCCTGTTTTCCCCAAAATAAGACATCCCATGATAAGAAGCCCAATCGGGATTTTGAACGCATGGCAGTAAGGCCGAGTGCTTATTTCAGGGTTCAAAAAAATATAAGACAAGGTCTTATTTTCAGGAAAACACGGTAGGTAGATAGATAGATGTAGTCTACATCATATAAATGCTCTGAACATATCCCTAGTCAACCAATTTCATTTGTCAACCAATTATTTATTTGAGGAAAAAACCCGTATCAACCTTTTCGTGCTTGATCAAAAATCTGAGGATTATCTAACAAATATTTTGCATGCCCGTTCAATGGAATTGTAAGAGCTTACATCATTTGAAAAAAAGGAACCTGCCCTCACCAAATGAAATTTATATAAATTGTTATTCTGAGAAGAAAACCTCATAAATTGTGTGAGTTACCATCCAATATCTTTTGTTAAATGCAGATAGCACAAACTGGTTTTATGATAGGGCATCAGGCCACTGAAAACATTAGATTATTTGTTGAAATCTCAACAGGTAGTGGAAGAAGTAAACATTTAAAAATATTACACTGAGGTTCAGTTATATTCCTAAAGTTTGGAATTTGTCTATTTATCAAGAGTGTTCTGGTCAGGGCCAGTGCAAAGGCCAAAAGTGGCCCTTGGGTCATATTAGTCAATATGCTTCTATGTTCTCAAGGTTCTTTTTCTTGTTTTGAAAACTGAAATTTTATAAAGACATACTATTACATTCTATTTAGAAAATAAGAAAAATTCCATGATTTTTTTCTTTCTCCCTTTGCATTTGTTTTTTTACTTCTATTTACATTTTATATAGTTTTGTTTGAATTGTACTTAACATTTTTTTTAATTATCACTAGTAGTTTTAAGAATATTGATGACTATTATTTAAAAAGAATAATTACAATTACAAAATCCTTTTAAAGCCCCAGAACTTGCCTCCCATGAGCTGTAACTAAAGTTCATTTAGTCCTTTTTCCATTACAAGGCCTACTATTTCAGAACATTTATGAATTACAAATTTAGAGAATATTTCCATTCATAGCTTCTCAACTACATAAGTGGTTAAATACAGCCAGACAGTAACAAGGTCCAGATGCTTCATGAAGTTTAACAGAGAGGGCTACACGTATTTTATTCCATACCATGAACTTTTATATTCCTGTTAAGATTCAGGCAAACTCGTTAGTCTTAGGGACTAATACTCCAAAGGTTATTTGCATGTGATGTCAGAAACAATTTATCCTAGGTCAAAATGTAGAATGTTTCATACACTATGAAGTATATTAAAGAAATGTTTCCAAACAAGCTAAATCACCAAACATATGGAAAGATATAATTACATAAATGAGGGCAGGATTTTTTAAAATCATATATATGAATATGAATAATGTGTCCATCATTTTGGAAACAATTCATAGCACAGGAAAAGTCATTCTTCAGTATACAGTAAAAATGTGGCTTAAATAGGCTACTTAAGGATACAGGTGTTTTAAATCCTGTAAATTAAATTATGATTTTTGTCAATGTATGTTTGCATATTTGACTTAAATTGCATTATATACAGTAAAACTGCCTTTTAATAAAAGTTCAGTTTTAAATGAACAAATATGTTTTTAAAGCTGATTAATTTTTTTGCTCCTGTGAGCATGAAAATTAAGAAGAGACACCATGTCACAGCCTGTCTGACATCTTTATTACACAAAAATTGTATTGTACAATACATTTTGAATATTGTTTGCCTTTTTTTAAAAAAAAAGCTATACAGGAGAAAATATTGATAGATGGAACTTAAGATATTGGAATAGGTAGCCTTATAAGGTAAAGGTTCCCCTTGCACATATGTGCTAGTCGTTCCTGACTCTGGTGTGTGTGTGCTCATCTCTGTTTCAAAGTCGAAGAACCAGCGCTGTCCGAAGATGTCTCCATAGCCATGTGACTGGCATGACTAAAATTCAAAGGTGCACGGAACACTATTACCTTCCCACCAAAGGTGGTCCCTATTTTTCTACTTGCATTTTTACATGCTTTTGAACTGCCAGGTTGGCAGAAGCTGGGACAAGTAACAGGAGCTCATCCCATTTTGCGGCACTAGGGATAAAAACCACTGAACTGCCAACCTTTTGATGGACAAGCTCAGTGACTTAGCCACTGAGCCACTGCATTATAAAAAATCAGCCTTATAAAAAAGCATCTAAATGTTGACACATTTTATCTTTCAAAACGCTACAGTTCCAAATTATTCAATGTAACAAAAAGATTCTAACTTCAAAATACAAATAAATCCTCCTCTAAGCAATGTGTAATACACAAGATTTAATGCTACAGAAGCTGCAAGTCACTTGTTGACTCAATTTTCAAAATGATTAAATAATTCCTGGACAGTAGCCAAAGCTGAAAACCGAGCTTTTTCTCTCAAAAGCAGTGTGCTTGATTGTAAAGAAAAGAAGAGCTATTCTGTTTCCCACCTTCCAGGGATGTATGGTTATTTAGTACAGTAAGAAAGACAGAATACCAGAATACCAAATTTATCCTTAATAAGATCAAGCCCAACATTGTTGTTTTATGTTTTACATTTGTACAGTATATTAAGGTCAGGGACATGCTTTAGCTGAACTTGACCTAGTGCCTGCTTGTATATATATTGTGCCCCAATCTCTGCATTTCTAAAATGCATTGTATGGACAAAGGCAGACTCCTCTCTACTGTCCATTTTAAACTTCAGGGGCATCTAAAGATTCTATAGTCTCCAAGAAGCCATCTTGCTTCCAGTACCAACTCCGGATAGGTTATGTAAAGGCTTGTTTTAGCTCAAAATGCCCACCAGCACAGAAACGTCTCCAAATCCCTCACCCACCACCCACATAACAAGATATATCAGAAGAAGGAAGTCCTACTAGATGGGTGTTCCCAACTGCAGTATCTTAGGTATACTATATTCATAAGTCTTCCCCTCCCAGTTCAGAATCAGAAAGGAAAGGCAATGATTTGTTCTGGCTCTATGGGGAAAGAAATTTTAAGCATCTGCTCAGTATTGTAACTGGAATGGTAAGAAGGGTTGTGTGAAGTTATTGAGACAGGATAAAAGCTTCTGGATTATCATTTTCATCACAGACTATATGAATGACAATGATCATGATAATGAAAACAATAATGATCAACATGGTCCAATGTCGATACATTGTACTATAAGGAGACAATCCCAAAAACCCACAACCATTATCAATTCCATTTAGCAGACCTAGGGAAGGGTTGTTGACTCCAGAGTGCATCTCTGCTCTGCAAGTTCCAGAATGGTGGCAATACAGAGATGAGTCTTCGCTGAGGTAGTACCAATTCTGGGGAATGAAATCCCCTCAGTGATATAAACTGATTATATTATATTGTGTACCAATGCATTCCTGGAATGTGACAAACAACAGAAAATGTAAAAATAAAGATGACTTACCAAAGCAAACACCACGGTGTGGGACAAAGGCTTTACAGGCTGCTGCAATAGCCAATTCAGCTGAAATTACTGTCTTAATTATCAGTTCCTCCACACTGGCCATCAACGCTGAGATAAAAATGGGACGGAAAACAAAAGCAATAATGTTAATATTTTAATAGTGAAAACAAAATTTAGCTTCAGATGCAAAATGATGTCCCCCTGATCTTTATAACCACACATTTAATGCTTTTATTGGATGAGTTTGGCATACGTAGCACATGTTTTGGTGACATTTGTCTGACTTTTCCATCTTGTTTATACCTTTTATTGTACTTATTTACCTTATTCCATTTGTAGTTCACTTTTTGTATTGCAAGCTGACTGAAACTGGTTTGAGTCAGGCGGTGTCAAAATCAAAACAACTAAATAAATTTGGAACTTTTTATTGATTTGAAATATTTCATGTGCCTTAAATCATTTTTATTTAAAAGATTCTGAAATGGCTTACAGAAATAAAACTTTTGTTTTATCAAATGTTTAAAGAAGGCATAACATATTCATCTTCTAGTTTATTCTAAAAGTCTCATAAAAATATTCCACAAGTTAAGCTTCTGGTTTTTTCTAGCTGTCAAAATAGATTTTGCTCTATTTTTTGCTATGCCATGTCCATCAATTAGTGATCCTGAACACTAAGCTATTAAAGGAAAGTATGACCCCAGATGACTGCAAGAAGAAAATTTTCTATGCCAGTCTCTGTACATTCTATAAAAGAAGGAAAATTGAGTGCTTGGATCTATTTGGGCTTTTGAGTTCCAAATTGTCAAAGGGGGAGCTGGTGGATACAGGAGACTTCCACTTTTCAGTAGGAATCAGAATATATTTGAGAACATGCCTATAAAATTGATTTCATGATCAGAAGCAAACTTATGGTTCCCATATAAAAAGTACTTACGGTCCTCTCTACAAAGAACTTACTTACGACAAAAATAAATATATTTCTTGCTATTCCTGGATTATCTACATTCAGAAACTGTCATTGGTATACTGAAGGTCCTCCAAAGTTATCTTTGGTTTAATATCAAATACCCAACCTTCAGTCTTATGACATTCTTTCCCACATAGATATCACAGAAACTGAATCTTCATCATTCTCTTTCATACATTTCATATGAGTTCACAAGGATATTTTAACATTTTCATCTTAATTAACTGGTCTCAAGCAGATATAGAGTTAATTCCATACTTAGATGTGCCAATGAAAGGCATTGATAAATATTTTTGAAAAGAAGATAATGAACAAGGACATATTTTGCCAGACAAGTCTTCTGTCACCACTGATAACACTAAATGCCGCAAACTAATTATTTCAAAGAGGTTGAAATTTCAACTGCCAATTAACCATGCTATCAGTAGGCCAATCAACTATGAATAACATAAGATCTCTTACAGAATATAAATTTCTTGAATGAAAGGCATTCACTAAAGAAGTTACTGTTCAAAGGAAAGTGCTGTTACAAAAGACAATTACAGTTCCAAAGAGAAACACACAGCAAAGAAAAATAAGAACATATCAAAAAGGCATATTCAGAGAAAAATAAGATAAGAGATTATTGTCCAGAAGAAGTACAGTAATCAAAGTAGAGAAAAAGAACTGTTAGGAACAGTTTCAGATAATTAGATAATTAAATATACCAATACTTATGAAGAACAGCCAGTTTGGTACAATAGTTAAGGTACCAGAGTAGAAACCAGGAGATTATAAATTCTAATCCCATTTTAGGTACAAAGGCCAACTGGGTGACTTTGGGCCAGTCACTTTACGAAGCAAGCAGAGGCAAACTACTCCTGAAAATGTTACTAGGAAAACTGTAGAGACTTGTCTAGGTGCCAAGGATTAACACTGACTCAAAAGGATAAAAATAAAAATGAAAAGGTGTTCTAAAGATGATTCAAGGAATCAGTAATATATATCTGCTCACCAGTTGTATCTTTTCCTTCTTGTTTCAGGTATCTCAGCATTGCACTCATACTCCATTTGTTTCCATAATCCTCTACTTCAGGATCATCACAACTAAAACATAAGAAATACCTTTTATCCTGATCACCAGTGATGGAATTCTATCTCCAAATTCTGCTTGGTTAATTCATATTTTCATATATTGATTACACTTCATAACTGCTTTAAGACACTTTTGTTTTAACATAATACAAAATAAATAAATAAATATAGAAACAAGACATTTATTTCCAATTCAGGCTCAAGAACTCTTAAAAAAATCTAAGTACCTGACATAGTCACCACTCTTCTTGTTGACACTATAATTTGTAAGATGCATGAATTGGTTTTTAATATTCTTTGACCCCTGGTCATATCTCACAGTTGCAAACCTACAAAACAAAAATGGACATAACAATCTTTAATCAAAATAAAACTGACCATTTTTTTCAGCTGATTTTTCTGAGTTAGCTTCAAAGGTAGCCTGAGGTAGACCATGGTGAAGTAATCTACACATGAAGTGACAAGATCATAAATCACATTTATCAGGGCACTCTGGTCCAAAAAAGCCTACAACTGGTGAGCCAGCTGAAGCAGAGGTCCTTCCTGGCCACAGCTTCCAGCAGGAGATGCAAATGCATGAGGATCGTCACCATCACCAAATCTCAAATTTTCAGGTCAAGCATGACAGAGTCAAATGTGGAACCAAAATAAAGCCAGACCAATCAGCAAACAGCAGCTCAACCTTACAGGCATTTAATCTGACTATAGGATGTCTCTCATCAGTGTAGTACAGTAGTTAAAGTACTAAAGTAGGAGTTGGGATACTCCGGTTCTAACCCTCCCTTTGGCATGGAAGTCAGCTTGGTGACCTTGGGCCAGTCACTTCCTCTTAGTTCACATGAGCATCAGACTCTGCAATAAGTCATCTGAAAAACAAAAACCTGCATCATACATCAACAGCTTCACTGGAAGAACTACAGAGAAGGCAATGCAAGCTGAACCTGTAACCAAGTGGGACAAACACTAAGTACTACTACAATAGGATGGTTGTTACCATTAGGCATGAACATTCAGCAGAATGAGTAATCTAAACAACAGAAATAAAAATTCAAGAAGGAATTCCTTAAAACAAAGATAGTGACCGCTTTCTATTACTGACACAATAAAGCCATCTGTGAGTTCTCATTCTCAGAGTATTTAACAGCATAAACATTTACTGCATTGTATTACAATCACCCCTTCGCATGAAACAAGAAAAGCTTTATTCAGCACTATATTCAGTTAAATATATATAGTTAAGTGGAGCCTGAAAACACACTTGCAACAGCTATCCTCTTTTTTGCTGCCTCTTCTCCTCTACCAAGTCAGAATGCTTTGTTTGCAGCCTAATTGAAGTGAGAAACATACATTCCACAATCAAGGGAAAACACTGAGGAGCAGAGCATTACCACATTCAGTATTTTGTTCTGTTCAACCATAGGCAGGGATTACTGTTGAGTTACTCTTTTATGTCATATTCTTACTTCAATGCAGGAAATGTTTCAAAATCACTTTTAGCAGTTAAGTACAATGAGGATGCACAATGCCAATGTCTATGTTTATACTGTTACTTGTTTCCTTTTACTTGTTGACAAAAATAAATAAATAAAATAAATAAATAAATAAATAAATTATAAATGAGTGACAGAATGTAAAGTTTACCAGGGCACCAGAATATTATTCTGGTAACTGAATGGCTCGAAGTAGTAACATACTACTGTAAAATAAACGCTTTCCAGGATCTGATAGTCTCCAATTCAAAGACATTTATGTTTCCCTTTTCTCCAATTTTTAATTCTCCCCCATCCCCTATTCTTAATCACAGCCAGATCTGCCTCATCTCACAACGGTGTTTACTATCTTGACCTCTCTTTCAAATTCCAACTATCATTCCAGCTTCCTTTCTTTCTCTTTTTAACCTATCAATGAAGGGTGTTCCTACATCTTCACAGCAAACCTGACACTCTGATCTTGGTGACCAACAGCTGCAGCCAGTTTAATCCTAATGTAATTAAACTGCATTAGAAAGAAGTACAAAGGATTGCAGCTCAAAACGAATACATTTGCTATTAAAAATAAAAAAAGACATTGACCACGGAACCTGTTGCTATTTCCCCACTTCCTAAGTTATATCTGTTCCTAAAATATCAAGGGCCTGCCAGGCAGGGGTTACTGTGAGAAGGACTGGACTGCTGTAACAGACTCTGGCCACAATACAGCCTATGAGGTAATCTGAATTCCTTGGCTCACAGTAAGTACCTGAATTCTTTGAAAACCACAGGAATCCATAGAGAAAAGGTAAATATCTCCATGGAGCCAGCGCTAATTAACAAGCAGGGTAACGAAAGGAGAGGGCAGGAGGCGACAAGAAATCAGGAAAGGCCAGTGTCAGACATGACAAGAGGCTGCTGCTGGCTCCTTCATTTCAGAATGTGAATGACTGCGCAGCCACATCCATTTTCCACCCACCCTCTCTCCTTCACTGGGCCCCTCAGAAGCACATTTGGTTTTCTGCTCAACCCGCTCTACTTCCACAAACAGCTCTGTGTTTTCTCTAGCTTACCACTAGCTTAACTGCAAGTGTTTGCTCAAAAGATAGTAGGCCCCAAAATACCACCACTTTAAAACTTTTTCTTAATAGATGCAATTTTCTCCTGGTTCCAAACAAAGAAAAGCTGATTTTAAGCCTGAAAATAATCAACCTTGTGCCTGACTGCCCCCTGCTGGGATACTATTTTTGTGTAAAGCTTGTACATCCCTCCAAAGCAAACTTAAAATAGGCTGATGGCAACTAGGGTAAATATTAAATATATATATGTGTGTGTGTGTGTGTGTGTAATTGTAGCAGAAAAACAATTAACAAACATATATATATGTAGGTTTGTATATTTTCGAGTTTCTTCCCGTGTAAAAGTTTGCATATTTCTGCAACATTTCGGTGAAATCTCATCCACCATCATCAGGTTAGGCCTTTATTCAGACCTTTCTAAGAGCAAGAGGCATATATATATGTAGGTTTGTGTATTTTCAGGTTTCTTCCCATGTAAAGGTTTGCATATTTCTGCAACGTTTCGATGGAATCATATCCATCATCATCAGGCTAGGCCTCAATTCAGATCTTACTGAGAGCAAGAAAGTTCATATATGTTTTTGTGGAGATACTTGGTTGCCCAAATATGGGAGGGAACAACGTAGCTCCCCTTTGTCTTTCAGCTCATCTCAAGAGACTATCCAGGCAGAAATCAGTGACAACATTGGGCCTATATATGTTGGTTAATTGTTTTTCTGCTGATATTTTTAAAATTAAGGCCAGTATAGATCTATTTCGAGCTTATTAGCTTTCATCAGCTGGTCATACCCATTCTGGGATTTGAACCCATTCAGAATGGGTATGACCAGCTGATGAGAGCCAATAAGCTTGAAATAGATCTATACTGCCCTCTTTTAATTTTAAAAATATCAGCAGAAAAACAATTAACCTACACACACACACACACACACACACACACACACACACACACACACACACATACAAAAAGGTTGGATTTTTTCAACCAATAGACAAACGCAAACCCCATTCCTTTCGTACATGCACATACTTGCCTTGTGATGCTGGGCCTGCCAGCTCACTTGTTCCCTCATTCCCCAGACACCTCTGCCGCCTTATAACTCAGTCATAGTTCTCCACCCAGAGAATTTCTCCCCAAAGCTCCTTTCCCTGGAGAGCAATTCTGAAAGCAAAATTCTCTTCCACCCTCCCATTGAATGAGGAATATCGGAGGAGGGCATTAAAAAAATAAAATAATATGAAATGAACGGCTTTGCAGAGCCCGACTGCTGAATGGACCAGCCCCAGGAAAGACTTTAGGGTGCACAGCTGCACTTTAAAATGCCTTTCAGGGGAAAAAAAGTTCTTTATTCTACTTATACAGCTGTGCAATGCTGAGGCTTCCTAACTCCTAACCATCCTGGGCAGTATATAATTTAAAAAAAAAAAAATAATCCCCGTCCTTTTTCCCTTAAACTGTCTACTGTGGACCTTTCACGTTTTTTAAGAGGTCCTTAAGGGGGCGTGCATAAGCGCACCTGCGTGCCTACC
>JANHFP010003776.1:49207-59231 GCA_032468135.1 Calamaria suluensis
AGATAGATAGATAGATAGATAGATAGATAGATAGATAGATAGATAGATAGATAGATAGATAGATAGATAGATAATGCTTTGTAGATCAGAGTATCTGGAACAGATTTTGGAAATGTACAAAAAACTCCAAAGGGATTAATGGAATCTTGCACTGTATTGTCAAAAGTATCATCTCAGATGGCTCTTGCCCACAATTAGCATTTATCTACCTCTTTACCAGAGTGTCATATGCAAACAATTGTCAATTGTGCATAATTTGGCTGTTATAGACTGTCATCTGAAATGGTAGTCATTGAAGCCAATTATAACAGCTGTCAGTTTCCTAACAAGACCAGTCAAAGTTTCAAACATCTAAAGGAGTGGTTTCTCCAATGTTTATCTACTTGTGCATTATGTTCTGATGAGACTTTTCAAACCTAAAAAGATACATCATACATCCACAGTAAAGAGGGCCTTTTCTGTGATGGCATCTTTTCTGCAGTGCACTGTAGCTGTAATGTAATGTACAGCTGACATTAACATGGTATTCTTAACATGTTTTATCTCTCCAGCCACCTTAACTTGAAATATTTTTTGTAACTGGTTAAATGTGCCTCTCAATTATATTAATGTTTGTTGCTTTGATATTGTATTGTATATGCTTTCTATGCTGACTTTTGTGCAAAGTGCTTTATACCAGTGGCCCCCAATCTTTTGGGCACCAGGGACCGGTTCTGCACAGAGAGGTTTTTCCATGGACTGGAAGGGGCGTGGTTTCACATGCTGCTTACATCCCATGGTTGGGGCTTCATTTCTTTGCACAGACTGGTTTCTGGCATACTGAAGACCAGTGCTGGCCTGGAGACTCCTGTTTTTTTAAAAAAATTAAGAAACATAGCTCCCTTATAAATTATTTTGAGCTGGGATGCTCAAGAGCAAGTGTGTCAACCTCAGCAATGTCAAAAGTTTTGAAGATGATCAAAGAAGCAGCTTAACCCAGTCTTCCCTAACCTAGTAACAAAATAGTTGGGTCTACAACATCCATCAGCCCCAGTTAATATGGGAAATGTAGTGGATTGGAGGGACTTTAGCTGAAACGCTGAACATTCCAGGAAGCGATCTGAACTTTTCATTGGCTAAGTAGATCTTCCAAATTCTAAATTTCTTAGTAGTAACCAAGTCCTGTGAGGAACCATTAAAGGAAATAAGTATACTTAGTCTGCAGAAAAAAACTGAGGGGAAAAGATGTGGTATAGCGGGGGGAGTGGACTTGTCCCAGAGAGCAGAACCAGAACCAATGGGTTGAAATTACAGGAAAATAAATCCAGTTAGGTATTGGGCAGGAAGTTCCTATATACTCTGTAATAAGTTGCCTCATGAAATGGAATGTTCACTGGAGGTCTGATGGCTGACATCAAGTAGATCATCTTGATTTTTCAATATCTCCCAATTCTATGAAACACGTCAAATTTCCCGGAGGATTGTTCATTTTCATTTTGTTGTTTAACAGAGCTTTGTAACTTAAATTGTACTCACAAGAAAAGATAAGGAATGAAAACACATTGACTTTTTAAAGCATGCTGATAAGTGAAATAATGGCTTTATGGTGTCTAGTATTTATTTCAGAATAATTACCTTATAGAACATGTTAAGCAAATGAAATTAACATATAGAAAAAATGTAAATTAACCCTTAAACTATTCAACTTACAATGTACTAGCCTTGGTTCATACAGCATAGTAGACTAAAAGGTGTCTGGCTGCTTTATGGTTCAGAATGTTGTGCCAACTTAGCCGCGGTGATTAGTACGTACTTGAAAAAACTGACAACATAGGAATTATTTTAAATTGTTTTATTTTTTAAATAATCATTTTCCTCAGAGTTTTTGTGGCCGCACAGCTCTGTAAACTCAAGTCAAAAATAAACTAAAACATCAATTACATCACTTGAATTGTCATTCTTTTTTTAAATGTATCAATGTTAATTACTGCAGTAGACACTAGGGATCTGAGCGAAAATTCCATTCCCAGATACAGCTATTAACAAAAACAATATACGTCAAGTAACACATTTTGAGTTGATAGTTGTTTTTATCTATTTTCTCTGGCAATCCTAAATCCATATGTAATTGGAAGGATTTATATCAAGCTTGCAACTATTTCATACAGGAATGTCAGGATTGATCATACAAAATATAACACAAGTATTTTCCTTGTGAATCTTTGATATTTTTTTTACATTTTTAGTATAACAAGGATGAAAATACAAGTTTTTTTTCCTTTCTTTCCTGGCATCTGCCTTCAAATACTTACTTTATGTATTGGGTAATACTTATTTTATGACCCAATTGCTCTTCAATTGGAAGTTAATAATTTCTCTGCTAGCAATAATACTGCTTCTACTAAAATATTAGTGAACCTTCCTTCAACTAAAGACATTAAATTCCCCAGAGTGTTTATCAGAGGTTTTTAGCTCACAGTCTCATGGTTAGCAAAACCTGGATCCTGTTTCTTGTTGCCTTTTATTCCACTTCTCCTGAATATCTATCTATCTATACATAATAACCAGATTCCACACTGTATCATCACCCTGTTTGAATAGCAATTCCTGATTCTGATTCAAATCCTCCTGGAACAAACTTCTCTTCAGCAGTCCAAGACAGCTTAAATCCATCTTGTCTGCTTGTAATTCTTTCTGTTTCTCTTCAGTCAGTTTCTTCCTACAAGTTTCTTAGCCATTTCAGCCATTCCTCACCCATCCCCATGGGAGATAATGCTATTGGAAAAACCCTTATCACTTCTTAGCTATATTGCTGTATACTTTATATCTAGGTAGCCAGAAGAAAACTCTTGAAAAATACTGCACTACATTGAAGCTAGTGTGCCAACTAAGTACATATATCTGGCAGGACATTAAAATTATACAATTACATATTTGTGTCACATTTATTGCAAGAAGATAAGTTACAACATTTGCATGATCACATCATGAGCATGTCATTGTATGCATCCCCTGATGGGCACCCATTAATATTTCCAAGGCTCTAAGTCAATATGTTAAACTCATTGCTGAGTTCACATATCCAAGTTAAGTCACAATGTGTTTTGATTGGCGTGTAAATTTAACTTAGCATTCTTTCAGAATTGTTCTATTAAAATTATTAAAGTAATGCCTTGATGGTTTTCATTGTAACTATTCTCAGTAAACACACCTAGGACTGTTAATGTTTAAAGGTAAAGGTGTCCCTCGCACATATGTGCTAGTCATTTCTGGCTCTAGGGGGCGGTGCTCATCTCCGTTCAAAGCCAGCGCTGTCCGAAGACATCTCCATGGTCATGTGGCCGGCATGACTAAACGCCAGAGGCGCATGGAACACTGTTACCTTCCCACCAAAGGTGGTTCCTATTTTTTCTACTTGCATTTTTTACATGCTTTCGAAATTGCTAGGTTGGCAGAAGTGCTAATGTTTACAAAGTAATAAGTCAAAAGTAAATATCACTTTCTGTGGTACAATTAATATACACACTATCTGAGGAAAAAATTAAGGTGAGAAATTCAACTATAAAATATACAGTAATTGCAATAACACACTATTCACTTTGGACATTGTATATTCCAGTGTTTTATTTTCAAATGTTTTCTGCCTTTCCATAGAAAATTTGAAAGGAATCGCAAATAATATTACTATATAAGTCACTTTTGGTCAGTATTATCTACTACCAAGCCAGCAATCTTATGAACCCAAGCAAATTGTTTGCTTGCTTGGAAAATAAGCATTTATTTAATGACATTAAAACAAACGGTTCATTTGGTATAATATTATCATGCAATAGTAACTACTCAGAAAAATTGCCAACTGGAAAACTCTGAAAACAACATAACAGGATACATAAAGTAGGGAAGGAGACAGCCCTGAACAATGATTTCTTATGTTAATAAATGAGTACGCCCAGTGCTAATTCCATTAAGAATGTCTACTTACAATTACACTAAGGAAAACTAACATTAGAATAGAAATAATCAAAATAAAATCAATAAAATTTTCTATTAGAAAATTAATAAAAAGTTAGAAAATAGGTAATACTTGTCAACTTGTCAACAACTAGAAGACAAATTCTGAAGGCAGCTTTGAGATCTGCAAATATCAAAGACAAAATCTCATTTATTTCATTTGTATCTTTTATACTGTCCTTCCATTTTACCCTCATAGCAATCCTACAAGGTAAATTAGGCCAACATAAATAAATCATCAGCCAAAATGCCAACTGGCAATCTGGAATTTCCCAATCCACATTAAACACTATTGAATTGATCTCTGCAGTCAGCAAACACTTATGAATTTTATTTATTATTAGTTGTCTATGCTGCCTATCCCACCAAGGCAATTCTAGGGGGCTCATACTCATGGATAAGAACAATTGGAAAGCATTCTGTAAAACTGAAAAGTGCAAAACAATAAATCATTGTGCATTTATTCTAGAGCAGAGGTCTTCAAACTTGGCAGCTAAGACTTGTGGAGTTCAACTCCCAGAATTCTCCAGCCAGCCATGCATGCTATGCTGTGGTTGATGGAGAATTTTGGGAGTTGAAGTCCACAAGTCTTAAAGCTGCCAAGTTTGAAGACCTTTGCTCTAGAGCAAGAAAACACTATTTGAATATAGCCTCTCTTGTCACTTGACTGAAAAGCCCCCCCAGTAATGCCACTTTATGGCTTCCTAGCTCAAAGAGAAGAACTCTCACTCTGCCAAAGTCTCTGTGCACTAGCTATTATAGATAAATAATGTTCAGAAAAACCTCTGAACAAATAAAATGAACTATGGACTCTCTTCAAATCACTGAAAGTTACTCTTCTTTTGATTAGAAATAAACCATATTGAGCTAGGAATTCTTTAAATTGTTCAGTCTTTGGAATGAGAATAGCTGTTAGGCCAACTCAGTCAGCCATTTCAAAGTTACATAAAAATTCCCACAAAATTATGCAGCAATTTTTCTCACTTGGTCCAGTAGTAAATTTTAATTAAAGTTAAAACTAAGTTAAAACTAAGATGTCGCACTGTATGGTCCTCTCATGTTTTTTAATCTGACTTGTGGATTTTTTTCCCCTTTGGCAATAAAATAGAATTGTTGTGGCATCCTGTTTAGAGTAGATTGGAAAAACTTTACTGTACACTTTTACAGGCTATTTTTTTAAAAAAATCCTTAAAGCAGAGGTCTTAAGACTTGACAGCTTTAAGACTGGTGGACTTCAACTGCGAGAATTTCTGGGAGTTGAAGTCCACAAGTCTTAAAGCTGACAAGTTTGAGGACCTCTGCCTTAAATCATTTCTTGTTCCACACAACAGTCACACAGTCATCAACCTGGTTCCTATTTCCTTGAAAGGGAAATGTAGCAACATAAAAGAAAAAATAAGCCACTGATTACACTTCTCCAGCCTTCAAAACTGACTACAGTGTTTAATTTTCAATTAACACATTATCTAGTACAATATTGAGATAAAACATTTAGAAAGTTAGAGATTATGAGAAAAATACTGTGGAAGGCTGCTATGAAAGCCATTTGGAGCCCTTGTTTAATTTCTACTTCTGCAGCTTGTGGCCTTGCAGTGTCACACTTGTAAAGAACAACAATGTTGAGGTAAAAAAGATAAAGAGTCTATTCATATTTCTAAAATGCCATCTTATTTTTAAAAACATCCTCTCCATTTTAAAATACTGATCAGCTAATTAAAAATATCTGTTGGACTGGGGTCACAAAAATAGTCTACAATACAAATAGATACTTTGAAGAAAAGGAAGCTAAGCCATCTTTGTTTTTGTTTTGATTGATAGTGAATTTCCTCATTCACAAATCAATGGTTGCACTTCCATTAGGGCTGCTCACAGAGCAAGTGTTTTTGATTCTCCCTAAGGAGCAGGGATCTTCCTTTAGAGCCACTTCACATTCAAATCTGCAAGTCCAAAGGCCACACAAAAGGATGAACAGATGGGCATTCTTACTTCACATTGAATATGATAGAAGCACCACTGGATCCAGTCATGCAGTTTATAAGTACCAAGGCAAGTCAACTGCTCTCTTCCATTTTCTTCTGCTAAACAGGACAGAAAAGCTTTGTCTGTTGAGAATAATTTAAAATCTTGTATTTTTCATTAGCAACATGAAAAATAGACTGTTTCCGGGTCAGACCATATGTAATGGAAGTCTAGATGGTAGAGAGACAAACATAAGGCAGTTGTGGCAGGAATAGCAATATCTTTTTAGCCGCTTACAGCCTTTAAAGATTTGATTCTTCAAATGGCAGTGCATTGCTGGTCTGAGTGCATTGCTGGTCTGATTTCTGGAACCAAAGAGAAAATATACAGTTAGAGAAATCAGAGGGTGTAGTAAACAAGAAATTTGTTGGCATGTTGAAGTAAGGCTACCATATCGTTTATCATCTAGGTTTAATCAATAATTCAGCTAAATTTATTTAAGAACATTTATATGGCCAGCAACTCACTCTCAGTCATGAAAAACCTTATTCTCTCAAATAAGAATGCTATTTTGCTGCCTGCTCCTCTAATTAAAGAAATGTAAAATATTTGGTAAGATTTATAGAGATAAGACAATGTTTAGTTAAGCAGAAACCCAAAATATATATCCCCTGTGTTTCACAAATTGGGACAATATAACTGCATTTCTCTATCACACTAAAGATGGAATTCAGCAGCTTTGATTGAATAGCTACAGAAAAAACACCTACCATCTTAAGATCTTCAAACTTAAAATGCTACCACTTTCGGGCTTATCCTCTAGCTTACCAACCTGCTGCAATTTTGCTAACTTTATGTGAGTTCAAAACCACATTGATACTCTTTGCTTCTATTATAATTTAAAGTGGAGCACTCATTTTGCTCAGTAGGTATATCCTGGGCTCTCTGAATGTTTGAGAACAAAGAACAGTCTAAATAATACTCACTTTTATTCATGAAAAATAGCAGTCATTAAGCCATTGATCTATTGTGCTCGCACTGATCTATTTAGACAATATTTTATTATTCATAAAAAACAAATAAGGGATTCTTTTCTGGGCAGGAAAAATGAAATTATTACTTTAAAAAAATCATTTTCAAAGCAGAAAATATTATTACCTATAATTATTACCTACGAGAACATTAAGTCAAGATTTTATTTTTAAAAAAGCTTTACATTTTCACTTTAAGTGAGGACTGCACCCTGAGACAGTAGCCATATTCATGAGCTTTATTTTACAATAAAAAAGGCAGCACTAAAAATAACGCTGATGACCCATGACCTCAATTTCACTGTTCACTGTTCTAAAACAGAAGAAATACAGTCTTGAAGATACATGAGAGTTCAAGGTTCAACTACTCACTAATCAAAAGTGAACTTGAAAGCTGAACATAAATAAAGCTGTATATAAATAAAGCTAGCATTCTTCATCACCAGCCCTGCCTTCTAGCTAAATAATTTGAAATCCAATCCAATATCAGCAATTGCTTACATCTTAATTTTTTGCCTTGCTGTAAAGAACTGCTACTTGAGATTAGTGAGCAAGAAAAATGAATACAAATATGCATCAGGGAAAGAAAATTATGAAAAAAGGAAAATATACAGTTTAACCAAATTAACATGCCCAGAGCACAAAAAGTCCAAAGTGTTAAGCAGAATAAGGAAAATCTCTTTGAGGAAAGAATTAAAATGCTTTGTGAGCTGCAATAGTTTAGAAAAACACCAATCCAGGGGCTGACTTATATGAAAGATTTAATATTTCCTTCCTAGACAGAAAGACTACATAGTCTGTAGTCATTGTTTAAAACTACATTGGGAGCCAAATCCATTCCTAAGGTCTCATTTTGAATGAATCTCATTTGCATTGAATATCCATTAGCTGAATGCTTTCCTGAAATTTCCTGGTAAAATTAGGATGAAAAGGCATCTATAAATTTAATGCCTGTAAAAACAACAACTCTTGACTTTTAAATATACTTCAAGAATCATGAGATTTACAGTAGTTCTACATTTTTGCAAACAGGATGTATGGGTAATGGATTTTTAAGGTAGAAGTAAGAAAAATGAAATTTTAATATATTGTAAATGAAAAAAAATAACTCCAGAAAAAATATTAGGAGAAAAATGTTTTAAGATATAAATCCATACCCTTCTTTTCTTCCTGCCATTTGTTCATTTGTTTATTGCCTTTAGCAAATTTATATAGTCACCCGCCTTATAGAATGGATGACTTTGGGTGACATACTAAAGAATTGAAAGCAGATAATAATATAAAAAACTCTCAGATGTGGATAAAAGCTTTAAAACATTTTTAAAACCACCACAATGTTTATTCTACCAGTTAGGGTGAACAGGTAGTATGATTTTTTACAGACTGTATCTTAAGTGTTACACTTTTAGTACAGTTTCCCCATAATAGTTCTAGATCTAGAATCTGACACTGGATTGGTGCTACTGCAGCCTCATATCAGCAGTTGGCTAAGTAGGTTAATATGATTCTCCTACCTTTGGTTTGTGAATTACTGAGAAAGGATGGGAAATGATGGGGATAAGGTACAAAATCCATAATTCATTATCTGACTGTTACTGCTTTGGAGTCTCTGCAAAACAGTCAAATGTCACAATCCCATGAAGGGGTAGAATGGAACAAAAAAATGGTACTGCAGAGAGCCCCAGCTGTCCTTTCATAACCATTGTAGTATGATAATGGTGTTCTGTGGACAATTTTATCCACCTTGGAGAGACCTCTCCTTTAGTTTTTTTTTTTCCAAGTCAGCAAACTTAGTAATGAAGAGCACTGTATTGTTTCTCTTCAGTCCTATATTTAGCTCTTTGAATCATATTAAAATATCTTCCTAGAACATTTACCTACATTGCATTCCCAAGAATGGAATGCTTTATTTACTTGGTCAGTGTGGTATGACTCAAAGTTATTGTTACTCTGATGTAGCTTTAAAAATTGCATAGCACTATTCTGCCAGTGCAGCATACATTCTAACTGGTATGTTTTATGAAAAGGAAGGAAAAAATAAGGAAACAATCAAAACAGATTAGAGGGGAGAGTTAAATTTGGTTTTTTTTTTAATTTCAATGTTCAATATTTAGGCTTCAAGTATTAATATAAAGTCAAAATTTACTGCAGATAAATTCTATTTTCTTTTGTTTGCCATTTATTTCAAAATAAACATTTGTTTCACAGTTCAGTATCATATCATTCACATTTCATATCAGGATTCAAGTAGTGAGCACTGTTTGTCATAATAATATGTAATACTCAAAAAATTAAAGACTTTTAATAAAGAATATTATTTGAAACAAAAGATAAATTTATTTAATGGGTACAGTAATAAAATAAAGATAGATTTGGTCTTTGCTCTGGTATTTAGCGTAGGGCAGTCTTTCCCAAACTGCTGGTGTACATACACATTGGGCTGAAACTCCCATAATTCAGATGCACTATGCCCAATCAATCCTAACATTTTGGAAGACTACTAGAAAACAATAGTCTTTCCTTAAAACAATTCTAAAACTGGCAGAGATCAATAATATTTATAATTTGTTGCTTTCAATCTATTCTTAAAACATTGTTAAAAGGGAGGACAGGTGAAATGATGCCCATTGTGTAAAAATCACCTATTTATAGTTAAAACTTGCTAAATTATGGACACATTATTCCAAATAAACTACCAATAGTTAGAGAAAAGCAAAACAAAGGTCAGCAGTTAAAAAGGATCTTTTTTTTTGCTGTACCAAGACTGCAGGTACATGATAGAACATAGTTTTTATTTCTCTTTACTTTTTCTATTAATTATATATATACCAGAATAATGTGTTATTTGAAGATATGCTTTCTTGGTTAGCAGGTTAAAACACAGTTGTTCATTAGACCCAGAATGAAAGAAGAAGAACAGTTTGAAGCGTGCCACTCACTAACTAAACAAATTTAAGTATGTTTAATAACACGGATAAGGCAATGTTAAACATAGAAGGTTATGATTTGTTCTATGGCTGGCATGCTTATTTGTTTCATGATAA
>JANHFP010003776.1:59331-70785 GCA_032468135.1 Calamaria suluensis
GGTGTTATTATGTATTGGAAAGATTTGGTGTTATGTTTATTAATGATAAAAGAAATAAAACTTTTTTCAAAAAAAAACAAAAACAAATTTAAGTATGTTCACATATAGGGCAAATGTTTTAATGTATAGGGTTACCTAACTTCTTTCACAGGACATCCAGTTATTTCTGTTTTTTATTTGTAACGCACTTGGTTTTCCACTACTCTTTTTTTCATATAGGAAATCCACCAAAGAGAAAAAGTAGACACTGTACTGTGTCTTATGACTGCTAATACTTGCAGTCCTCTTATCATCCTAAACTAGCAATACTTGAGTTTAAGCAAGTCCTTCTTGTTTCCTCATTATCTTTGGAGAACCTAGCAGTTAATTGACAACATATAAAGTACTTTTTTGCCAATTAGTGAGGAAAACCTGTTTCCAAAATAGTTACATTTTTTTTCTTAATAAATATTCTTGAAAGAGCATTCCTCTATTCCTATAAAAGCAATATGGCTTTCCTGGCTAAGGAACGTTTTTTATCATTCTTTCACAAAAGGGAAATATATATAAATTCACATTATCCAACGGTCTTTTACTCTCAAAGATGTTATTTTTCTTGTGAAAACAATATATAACCAGCCATGATTAATACCATGACTTCATGAATAATGAATTAATATCTTTGCAGAGAAAGCTGGGCTACTATTGCCGTAGGAAATGTGGTCTATAGATGTTTTTCTTACTATTATGATTGAGAAATCCAGGCATAACAAGCTTCTTGCTTCAGTTGCTGAAGTGTGAGTAACATCCAAATTTCATAGCCTAGCAACAGAGACTTTGGCCAATTTATGCCTCTCTTTTCTCCATCCTTGTATCCACATTAATCTGGCATCATTTATTTGAATATTTATTACTTGCTTTCTAGTTTTTATAGTCCTTCCAGCCAGTCCCTTCCTCCTTTTTGCCTTTTCTCAATTGTATCTTCATGTCCATTAAAAACTGGGCTAATTCTTATTTAATTTAGGACTATACATCTATAAAAATACATATATATATAGGGAGGCATTGTATTATTTCCTTTTGGGATAGCAATATTATGTAAAGTACAAAAAGGAATAAGAAGAAATACTAAGCCAAAGAAATTAAAGCCTGAAAAATAAAAATAAAAGGTGATAAAGCTAAATCTAAAGTATACTAATATCATTCACTATACTTGTCCATATTCTCTATTTATGCCCACCATTCTTACCTCATTACATCCATATTAGCTTTATACACTTTTTCCTCTAAAAATGTCACCTCTTTCTGAGAATCCTATGAATGCCTTCCAATTGCAACTTTCTCATTCTAACCACTTCACTTAACCCATTCATGCTTCATGCATCTACATTTCATATATTGGTTATATGAAATATGTATCACTATGCAGAGCTATAGATGCATGCATGCATCACACTGAAAAATTATCTGCATTTTGCTTGGACCTTGTAGCTGGACAGTAAGAAAAAGGAGCACAGGCTATGATCTGCTATCTTAAAGAAAACTGAGCCCCACTCAATTTCAGAATCCACACTTGGCACATTCAAGCCATCTGAGATAATTCCTCAAGCAATATACTTCCTATACTCCTGAGATATCCTAATTACTCATAGTGAAAACAGCAGTATCACTGGAGACAATGAACATACATTACAGGTTATATTTTATTTTACTCACAGCCTGTTCATTATCCAGATTTGCCTGTTGTCTTCGGAGATCAGGTTTGATGAAAGCTGAAACATAATGAAAAGACAATTTGAACTTAATAACTCAATAGGTAGGACACTGAATAGATACATATGACTCTAAGGAAGTACATAGAAAAAAATAATGCATACTGATCATCATGATGGAGAAATAAATAATGATTCCAATTTCTTTACAAAAGTTCTAACTTTGCCCCCTAAGAACATGCAGGTAACACAAAATGATGAATCAAAATAAAAAAAAAATAAAAATGTCATTTAAGTCAGTTAAAAATACCCTACTGTTAGAGACTAAAACATAGAAAGCAACAAGTGTAAAAATGTTGGGTTTAACTAGAGACACATGCAGTCTAATATCTGAACCACATCTGAACTCTGGTTCAGAGGAATGATTTCTAGAAAATTACAGATCACTCCTCTAGAAGTTGAATTAGTGTGCTTCAGAGTAGGAGCAGAATTGCTAGATTTTCCACATAGTGACTCCATTCCTGGGCAGGTTTGAGAATATGGCTGCCACAACCAAAATATGCAGTTTATACTCCACAGGAGCAAGTTTCAAGCAGGAGGAGGTGAATATATAAGCTTTACACATACTACTTAAAGGATTTGTCCATAGTAAATTAGCACTTCGAATTGCAGTTAGAAAAAAGTAGAAATATTGCAAAAGTAAATAGTATGCACTAAATTTGCACTAACTTGCACTAGAAACTACTCTATCAGCTACATTTTACATCACTCTGAGTTTCCACCTACTCTTCAAGGGCAACTGCAAATAGAGTGTATTACTGTAATTCAATGTGACAGTGACCGAAGTAGAGGACAGTTGCCAAATCTCCTACAGCAATCCCTTCTTAAACAGGAATTCTTTTAATCCTCAAAAGCCCTTATATGACCATGAGTGGATAAAGCATTACAACATACTTCACTTAACCTTTTGGCTGGTGATTTCTTCAGAAAGGGATTTCAATTAGAATCGTTGTGGGCAATAGGTTTTTAATAGGGCCATGTTTTCAATTAAGCAATGACAGAAGGGATATCAACTTTATTTCTGACTTCTGATTGTAAATCCATCAAATTTTGGCAGATGCCTATTTCTTTTAGAGACATTAGCAGTTCACTATTAAGGTCGTTGCTGACCATGTTAGGTTTACAGGCAAAAGTGACCCACATGCTCTGCAGAAATAAGTAACAAAACATTTGAACAGTGTAGTTACCAGTGATAATAACACCAATGAACAGGAAGATGCAAAGGAAGATGTTCCCGGCTTTAGTCCCAAAGTGATCAATGATCTGTCCTTGGCTAATGGTGAAAATTATTCCAAAAATCTAGCACAAGATAAAAGAGATATTAAAGAAGAACTGAACAAAATACAGTTGTTCACCAGTTCTAAGATCTTTTGCCTGTCTCTGATGTTCTTAACAGTAATTTTTTAAAAAACCCACCAGTATCAACTCACTATTTCAACCCAACAACTACTAGTGTCTGACTATAAATGTTCAGAATTATTAGAACTTCTCATATTTTGACAACTTATAGAATTATAATATTTAGTAAAATGCATCACATGTATTTAACTATATTACTGTAAAAGGAAGAGAAGTATAATTTTTGTCATCTTCAAACTTGTTTGGAAAGCAATAGTAGTCAATTTTAGGGAGACTATGCTGGATATCAGAACATGATGGAACATTTTGATTTATCAACAGGTGGTGCTATATTCCTGCAGAATAGCAAAGTCGGACCATGTTTCTTGAACTAACCTGTGCAGAAACATTAAGAAGGCCTGATGATGTTCCTTCAGATTCTGGATATGTTAATTCTGCTGCAAATTCAAAACCCAGAGGTAGGTAACCAGTCATGAAAAAGCTGTCAGAATAGATGTAGGAAACACTTCAGCTTCAACACTTATGCTATGCCCTTGATGTTTTAAAGAAACAATGCTACTCCAAGTTCATTTTTCTCAGATCTCAAAAGCTTAATCCCACTTGCTTCCCATCAATATTTTGTCTCACAGGGTGAGGAGAATTACACTTCCTAGAATCCTCATTTAACAAACACAAGAAAACCTGCAATGGCTACCATATACATCTCGTTGTCCTCCTTGGGAGAAGACGATCATTAGTAGCTTCACTTTCTTTCTTAAACACTGGAGAGCAAGTGGAAACTATCTCAGGGACACAGAAAGTAGCAAAACACTTTCACAGAGAAAAGTAACCCAAAGGGAGACGTGAACTTACCCCAGTACACCAGCTGTTATAAAGACCACCCAGATATGACCTAGATCCAGGGTAAAAGTATAAACAACCAGACCCACAAATGACATGATGTAAACGACCAGTGTTGTCTGTCTGTAACAAACAAAGGTACTTTCAGAATTTACACACACACACACACACACATTTTGCAGATTTATATGCCTCCCCAGTCATTAACTCTGGACCACTTTTTATCTATTTTCTATTATCATTTAATGAAAGTCTAAGCTGACTAAAATTAAATAGAGACTCAACAGTGCTAGATAATTTCTTCATTTTTTACAAATATAGTATTGTATCAGAATTGAACTTCCATCATGTTCTTTGTTCTACCTGGCCTTATTTTTGTAGCCTTGGCATTAAATTTTAAATAAATAGGAAATTGACCTGTTATAAAGCAAAATACCAGCTACAAGCATTATTTTTATTTACAAGAATCCTATGGACATAATTTTTACAGGCATTCTTAGTAAATAATATGATGGATGGGTTTAACCTAGTGTTTTGTATGCATGCATACTCAGACAAAATGAAAAACTGAAAGGCTAACAATACTATCACAACTCTGTCATTTGGAATATGGGACTTTTTACATGCATCATATCACTTGATTGATCTCAACAAATCTTTCCAGAATAGTCTTTTTGCAATAGCTCAATGTTTCCAACAATCCCAAAATGTTGCCTTTGCCCAGAGTATGCCTTCTGAGGCATTGAGGAAAGCAAGTTTTGCCCCATTTCTTTGTCTTTCCTTGAAACTTCATATATTTCTGTAAACTTAAGGATTCTCTTCAACAAAGCAATATTTCCTATTCTCTTGCAGTGATCTCACTGTAGTTGTACTATTTTAATATTAAACAGTTGAGTTATCTTGTAGAGTTGTTAAATATTTACATCATAGTGGGTGACCTTGCCTGATGTCAAAGAAGCAAAGCAGATATTTCAATGGGGATCCACTAGATTCTAGATTGTAAACTTGAAGCTGAAAAAATGTCCCAGGACATGGCAGGAGAATGCAGTAATAAAGTGCTTGCATATTAATGAAAATAAAACAATAAGGATTTGTCTACAATAGTCATCAGAAATCAAGCTGGTCCACTGTTTACATTCTGCTTCCAGCCAATTTTGGAACAAGTTTTCATTTAAGGGTAAGTACACAATATATAAGATGAAATAAAGAGCCACCTTAGGCAGGAAGCATAAATAGTTCAATTATTAAAAGTTCTTCTTAGACTTCTGGGGAAGCAATGGCAGACTGAGTATTTCACTTTTAGCTGTGGGAGAAAGTGAAGTCAATGAATGAATAGACTCCCTGGAACTCTCCAGATCACCCAGAATGTTCCCTGTGAGGAGTCCATAAAACAGTGGTCTCTGGTGGGCTTTAGAGATATTTTAACTCTGTCAGAATCCAAGGGTATTTTGCAACAATGTACCCAGAACTTTCTCTGTAGATGTAGTGGGCTTAAAATAGGAAAGAGAAAAGAGTATAACTAAAACTCAGGGTGTTATGAATATGGATTCAGAATTGACAGAATACAAGAATGATTCTGTTAAGGACATTATACAGGACCTACAAATGAAACTAGCTGACACACAAATAATAAATCAGAAGGGTAATTTGAATATGTGGATTTTAGCTCAAAAAACTAACCGTTTTCTTACTCTGGATTTACAAAAGAAATGTGTTATGAAGGAATTCCTAAGAAATGTGTCTTAAGCCAAGATTTTAGGTACCTATTTTAATTCCTTCTCAAAAAAAAAGGGATTGAAAATTTGGGCTCCACTCACTCTGTTGTTATCACTATATCAATAGCCCCATCTCCCACAGCCCCCAAATGGAGTGGAAAAAAATTAAAGGGGAGCCCCAGATCAGAAAATGATGTTGACTCCTTCACTATAGATCTACTCACTTAAAAAGCCTATCTCTTCTCCAAAGAAGCAGAGAGATCAAAGAGGTACAACAAAGCACTTACTTATATGTTTTGGTCCTGTCCAACCAGATGCCAGAAATCAAAGCTCCAAACATGCCAGCTACTATAATGGTGAGACCAATTCGACCAGCATTTAGATTCTCTCCCTGGAGCAAAACATGTATGCATACATCATCAGGGTTTTTTCTTTTTTTACTTCATGAAAAACCAACTTGGAAAGAGTTAGGAGAAAATTGCCACAATGCTACAATATAGTACAGCCTTTCCCAGCTTGAACACTCTTCAGATATGTTGACTTCAACTCTCAAAAGTTCTCAGTAAAGTTCCACCGGCTAGAAAATTCTAAAAGGTCCAAGTCTTTATATACATCAGGGTGAATTTTAGAGCAAATTCTTTGGCACCTGAGCCACATCAGGTCAGATATTAACATATTCTTAGTCTAGTTATGGTGTTTCAAACCTAATGTATTTTATAGGATTGTTAAACAGATGAAATAAGGGGACGAAAATAGCATAGCACAGGGAAATGTGGCAATTTCATACATTTTTGCTTTAACAGACTTCAGCTGAACTGGTTATCTTTCTATATACATTATACGGTCCTGGATATGTGTAAAGTACCATCTGCCACTCTATGCATGTCTAAAATGATAAAAATGTACAAAATAAGTATATTCCTGTTTCACACATGCATAAAATATATAAACTAAGCAAAATATATATTTGTAAAATCTCTTACTGGCTTAACAGACATTCCACTTAAATTAACACTACTTTCCCCCATTAGTCCATTAAATCAGAGTTTTCTTGTGTATAGGGTGAGTTTTCTTTGCCTTCACGTTGTGACTTCAAATTTAGCTCTTGGTTTTTTTTCAAGGACAAAATATCTAACAGCAGAATCTGAAAACAAAAAGGGAGAAGCTGGATGGCCAAAAGCTAATAGTAGAAATGAGGTGGTTTAAATATTGCCTGCTATGGCTCTTTCTCTTGCTGGGCTTTAAAGACAGAATCTGCAGTTTCACTTAAGGTTTAAAGAGAATCTTGTTCTAATCTAATCAGAATCACTTTTACAATCTAATTAATCTAATTACAATCACTTTTCTTCCAATTCAGATGGCATAGTTGAGACAGAGATTCATATAAAGAAACTTCTGTCATGTTAGTTAAATATCAGGTTAATGCAGGGGAAGGAAGGAATACACCTCCACACAAAGTGCTACTATTTTCAGTGTCAAACTAGAATGATATCTCAACAGAGAATTACTTACTGGATAATGCAGCATTACCATGCGATTTAACAAAGTTGAGAGGGCATAGAAGCAGCCTGTGTTTAAGCCTGAAAGATATAGAAATATTGAACTTACATCATATTCTGAATTTTGCTATACTTTGCAACCTAAGGAATTAACTCTTAAACACGGAATTTACATATTCGAATAAAAAAATAATATTTGCCCGAAACAATCTTGTGAATTTGTTCCGGTATTATGATTTTGACATTTACTGGAAGATTGATGCGTACATATGGTTTGCATCACCACTTCCATAACATTGGTGCACATCTTCAGGAATGTGTACACATAGAAACTGTTCAGTAATTATGCACTTGTGTTTATGAAAAACAAAAAGCAATAATAATATTCAAGCACATGAATGGAATGGCGATTGGAAAACATCAATTTGGGATATGCACAAATCATTATCTCATTAAACAGAAACAAGAATCCCAGAGTGGGGAAAAAATAAAAACCAAACAAGTTCATCATGAATCAAAGATTGCAAAATGGACTGCCATGCTATTTCACACAATGTCTTACATGAAATGGCATGAATAACTACATACATATTTATGCTCCATGTATGCTAAACACTTCATGTTCAGTTGCATTTTTATTGTTCATATATTGTACATATATTTTTATTGTTCATATATTGTACTGATAAGACTAAGTTGAATTTTTAAATACACAGATGAATCCAAAGAACTCACCTCACCCAAGTCATGTTCTCATCGTACACTAAATAAATATATAACCTCACACACATTAGCATAACAGGGTCAAAAAGCAGATGCGAGTCACTGACCTCATCTTTTATCTGATTCCATATGCCTCAGCTAAGCGCAGTTATAAACTAATGTTGGACTAAAGCTTCTATAGGCCCAAATTTGTTCTGCAAATATCTATTGTCCACCAATAGACCCATTTTGTAGGTGTGAAAAAAGGAGTGTCATGATGGCTGAGCATATCTGTTCTGACCTAGGCTTCCTGATATAGCAAAAAGCACACCATTAGTCCCCAAAACACTTTTTTTATTTTAACTGTGAATTACCTTCATTCACAGCATGTGCTGAATCACCAAGGGTTTATAAATAGTCCATCAGAAGTCTTCCATGGTCCTTTGGATAAGGCTGGTAAACACCCACCTTTATCGTCTTTGACACGCTGCCAAAGACCTAATTGGCAATTATCTTGGCAAGGCCACACAGAAACAGAGTCAAAAATGGAGCTTCAAAGTACAAACTGACACCATCCACAATGTTACTTACTGCAAAGGCCCACATGCCTTTGCTCTTCCTTTATGTCTTATGGGAGGGGACAATCATCTCCAATCCTTATTCCCAAGTCATCCCTTTTGTTTTAACTGTTCTTGCCTTGTGGATGCACACACTAGGAATAGGCTCCTCCTGTTCCTCTGCCTCTCTGATGTCCGACTCTGGAGGCTCCGGAGTCCACACATAACTCCCAGATGGCCCTGGCCCCATCTCTGCCTCCAACAGAGAGCCCTTGTCTGAGACTTCCCCAGACTCCAGGACTGGCCCATGTTCCTCCCCAGCCTCCTCACCATCCGACACTGCTGCCAGCTCCACAGGCTGCTGGTGGACCACAACAATATCAGCACTGGAAAATACCCTATTGTTATGCTTGTATATTTCGGGGGGATATTAGGCAACTCAATTTTTAAAGCGGAGACGGACGGACTGTTTTTTGCTTGTATTTGTTATTGTTATTCTTTAAAGGATATGTTATTAGGAAAATGAAGGTAAGGACAATATAGCAGCCAAGGGAAAGAAGAAAAGAGATTTGGGCTATTGATGTACACAGATTTACCTAATAATTAATTGTTTAAGATGCAAAGTGTTATGTTGAGACACTATGATCCAATGCATCATTTCTGAGAGTAAAGCCTTTTGAATTCAATAGTTGTCTCTGAAAAATGTAGGCAAACCTTTCAGAAGGGCAGTAGAAACATTTTACTTTGTACCCACATACAAATGGCATCCTTTTCAAACTAAGATTCAACATTCAAAATGAAAAGAAGAGTTGATACTTTTCATACAAGGGAAGAAAACTGACCAAGTATAAATAATTTCAAACATAATATCAATATTGTAGATCTCTTCTTTTCCTGAATTCCCATTTACTGAGTCATTGATTTCAAGGAAACAATGGAAGAAAAAGAAAGGTAGACTGAATACAGCTAAATTCACTCCTGGTGTTATCCATAACCTTGTTTCTCTGTTTTTGGCTTAGAAAATTGCGTAAGTAAACTGTGAGCACGTTATTTGAATTCAGAAACAATTGGACTTTACGCAGCAAACATTTGCAACTTTGTATACTGTATGAAGGAGACCAAAGGACACAATACATAAGTCAAGTATTGCCCTGGGGCTCTTTGGAATTCTTGAAGGCCCTGGGTATTTGAAGTATCAATAAAAGAATATATGTAGAGCCCAGGGTAGAATTATGAACAGTCCTTGGAACTTTCTGAGCTTGATTGATTGCCTACGGGCATTTTATTAACCCAAATAAGTGACATCGGTACTGAAAATAAAGTTGTCAGTAAGTGTGGGAAATGTGGGACTTTCAACTCTTTGAGACTCCCAGTAGATGTCAAGATAACAGAAATCTTCCATTTATCACCCCTGCATGTCTGTCTGAAAGACAGATCCTCATGCAGAAAAACCTCCTCCGTGTCTTCTCCCTGTCCTTTGATAAACTTGTGCAGATATCCATTTTGTTGAAATACATTGTACAGGCAAAGGGAGGAAAAGATCAAGTTCAGATGACATGACAGGAAATTTCTAATATTGTTATATGTATTTGAAAAGCCTCTGGTAATCAGTCTCTTTGATCAAACAGCAGAAAATGATAAGACAAGCAGAGAGCTGACAGTACATATTCCTAGAAGCCATCTTAGACATTGAAACGACCAAATGATTTGCCCTTTGCACTGTTTCTCTCTTTAAAAAAAAAAACAAACCCAAGACTTCTCAGAGGGGAAAAAAATCTTTGAGGCAAATGATCCGGAGAAATGAGCAGAAATTGGGGACTTGTAAAGTCCTTTGCCATTCTAATAGAGCCTATAAATATGCTCTTTATGTTTTCAGAACTAACAGGGAACAACATTCTCTTTGTTCCTAGATATTAAATAGAATCTGACACCAAGAATGCTACCTGTGTTCAGTCTACTATTCAGACCTCTGTTCAGTCTACTATTATCAGCTTGAGATCCCAAAGGTGCTTTTTCAAGTGGTAACTGGTCTTTCTGGTTTTTCTTTAAAGACGTTTTGCTTCTTGGATGAGAAGCAAAATGTCTTCAAAGAAAAACCAGAAAATCTAGTTGCTTATTGAAAAAATATTTGGGACAACCATGAATCTCCATAGACATCAGCTTGAGGTTTACTCTGAATTGCAGACTTTATTAATGAAGGATCTGACCTGAGTTTGGGATTTTCATGCTCTTTCCTTATCCCTCTGGTGTCATTGGTTTGAACATCTTAAGAGTTCTGGAGAACTTGAAAGCTTTCATATTGTTTTGGATCATTATGAAATTATTAACATACAGTTTTTGCATTTTTCTATATAAGTGTCAATTACATAAAGCAATAATTGTAACTACAAGCATTGATATATGCAGAAATATGCAAAAACTCAACTGCCAACTACTATCAAAATTAGGGTTAGCATATTTATACTGCAAAATTTCAGACTACTAGATTTGAGCATTACGACAGAAAATTTTGTATCTCTTTCCTGCTATGCACTGGGTGTCTACATTTTTTACAGCTCAAATAGGGCCTATTTACCCAATATTTTTTTTAAAGACACTCCAAAACAATGGCATCCAAAATAGGCAAGGTGGCAATTGTGTTGTAATCAAAGTCCTCTCACTTTGTATGTCTCAAGTTGACAATACACAAAAGGGACAGAACTGGGCATTGATGTTGCAACAACCATCCTGCCTATTTGATGAACCCTGCAGACTCTATTATGCTAGAACCAATCAATGTTTCTTTTAAAAATGTGCTAAATGTGGCGATCAGAATAAATCACTCTCTGATTTAATAAGTTATTTGAATAATTTATATATGGAACTCTATTATGCAGAGTGCAAAAGTTGGCTTGAAATTCAACATTAAGAAAACTAAGATCATGGCATCTCAATTCCTGGCAAATAGTTGGGGAAGAAATGGAGGTGGTGACAGATTTTATTTTCCTGGGCTCCAAGATCACTGCAGATGGGGACTGCAGCCAAGAAAAGA
>JANHFP010003776.1:74234-85362 GCA_032468135.1 Calamaria suluensis
CAAACCGCGCGGCTCCTGATTGGTCTTCCCGTCCTTTGAATTGACTGGCCCGGAGGCCTGTCGGTCAGGACTTAACATTGGCCATTTATGTTTATTAACTTTATTTTATTTAATAAAAATATTTATCATGTTCATGGTATTAATATAATATTCTTAATTTTCTTTATAATTAGTGAGATTTAATAAAGATCATTATAATACAAACAGGGAAAATGCAAAGAAAAGGAATATGTACTGTAATGTTAAGGTTTTTTTAAAACTATAAATATATTAAAAAGCATTAGTATGGCTCTTAGCCAATGAATTAGTCCTCATTGTGATTCAATTTTTTTCACACAAGTAGCTACTTTCTTTCAGTTACCTTCCTATATGAATTGTCTGAACACGTTCTCCAGGAAATATGTTGCCCAATAATGAGTAAAGTAAGTCTTTCAAATGAATTAAAACTGAATAGACTAATTCCCTTCTCAAATTGCTAAACAACGTGGCATTGGAAAAGAAGACCATGATTTATTTTTTGCAACAGTTCTTGCTGGCATCTTGCAATCTCTCAAGGGCAGGATTATAATTCAAAAAAACCGCTGGCTCCTACTGATCAGATAAAATTCTTCTCTCAGTATTAAACTGGTTTTTTTTAGTTTTTAAAGTGAACGCCAACTGAAAAATTGAACCTGTTACATTATTCACTGCATTACAGAACCACACTTGATATAATATTTAGATTATTTTCCTTATAGTTTCCTCCCTTATATAGATTGTATTTTGCTTTACTGAAGAATCATGGCCCACTCTACTACTCTATCAATTTGCCATTCTGTTTCCTCCCTTTCCAAAACTATCAGTTCAACAATCCAGGCAATATCTAAAACAATGTTTCTCAACCTTGGCATTTATGGATTTCAAATCCCAGAATTCCTCAGTCAGCATGCTGGCTGGAGAATTCTGGGAGCTGAAGTCCACAAATGTTACAGTTCATAAAGTTGAAAAACTCTTGTAGAAGATGACTCCCTAATCTTTTGGGACTGGGGACTGATTCACATTATTGGAATTCTAAGAAGTTCTTGTGAGGAGCAAAATTGTTTTTCTATGCCAAATCAGTTATAAAGATGATCTCCTCACAGACATAACTTTCACAACAAAACAGAGGAAATTACAGCTGGTGGCAGTAATATTTCCTAGGACCAATCAGCTTGCAAAGCTAACAAAACCAGTTTCTGACCTTTCATACTACAAAAAGAAGGACTGAAATGTATGATTCTCAGTATTAGCAATGTTCAAACTATGTGCATTGTTAGTTAACTAGCCAAATCAGCATGTTTGTGTGCATGCATATACACAACAGGAATATCAGTAGGGAAATCTCAAGTTTCATCTGTAAAAATTATTCAGAAAAATACAGCACTAAGAAAACTTGGCATACACCATGATCAAGGAGTGGTAACTAACTCTTTCTGAGAAAGTAAAACAGCAAAGAATTAGAAGGCATGGCATGAAGTGTCCCAGAAAATGGTATGACAGAAAACACAAACAGTATGTGCCACACTGCAATATTTGTGCATTCAAGGTGTGGCATAAGTAGCCACAAATTAATTTTAGCGGCTTTCTGATAGCTGTCTTGGGCATTGAGTGATTCATTAACTGAATAAGCAAGTTCCAGACACATACAAACATGAAAGCAGACAAAGCAATGCCACAAGAATATGTCTAAAGAGATATCAATGGTATAAGTAGAGATAGACTATCAACCATCCTGAATTTCACATTTATCGTGTTTTAAAATGTTAGAGATACAATTGTTGTCTACAGCCTGCTTCTTGGAGGTACGAATCCAAATAGCACTGACTCATAGCATCTCATGGCATCCAAACCTAAGGTAAAAAGAGTTTAAAAATATACTCTGAGTTTCCTCACTTTCTATTAATTTATTTCCATTGTTTAATTAATTTGTCTATTAATTTGCTTGCTCTTTCTTGATGAGATTGCAAATCTGAGAGCACATCCTTCTATCTTTCTTCCCGGACACACAGAGAGACATGGTTTTTTACTCTCATCCTGCCTCAATGTAATTAGCCAAGTCTTTGTTATTCCTATGATCAAGTATTAATCCAAATAATTAAAGTTCTATGTTAGATATCTAACTGATAGCAAAGTATGAAGAGGCCAAGAATTGTACATAATCACAGGATTATGAGAAAACAGAAATGTGCATGTATTGATTGACATAATTTTAAGAGGAAATATGATTAATTCATCATTGTGGAAATAGGGTTAGCGGTAAATGACCTGTACGCCTGTTAACATAGCGGAGAAGAATGACAATGAACTGCCCAAATACTAAGTGTTGATTGACAGATTGATCTTCAAGTTCCCTGCTCTACTTTCATTTGTTTTATGTTTAACACATAGTTGCAACCTATTTTCTTAAAATTCCACAGATGGCCATTCTATCAGAGAATGTTATCTTTTAATCAGAAATGAATTGACCAAGGAGCAGAAGACACAAAAGATAGAAACCAACTCAATTCCTGAGAGATGGTCCTAGCTGTGCTAAACTGCAAAAACTACCATGTTGGTCTGAAAATAAGCCCTCTCCGAAAATATTTAAACTCATGAGCAGCCTGTCCCCGCCATTTCCAATGGTTAGGGTTAGGGAGACAGAGCTGGAAAGAGGGGCCCCATCTTGCTCCACATGCCCCAGAATAATAAGACCTCCCCGAAAATAATTCAAAAAATATAAGACAGGGTCTTATTTTCGGGAAAACATGGTATACACCTAAAATATTCTGATCCCAGCCATAACAAAGTGCTTTTAATGCCAACCTTTTCTCCATAAAGCATATGGATCTGCAAGAACTGATAGGCTCCATGTAACTTGGCATTTTGCTGCTGTAAACTTTATCTTAACTCTCCAAATATGCACATAGAGTTCATCTAAAGTAAAGTCAAGTAAAGTAGTTCTGAAGATACTACTGTATGCGGGGATACATTATTGATGTCTTTGCTGTTACTTTCCATTCAAGCTTATAAGTAGTTTTACAAACCTAGTTATTTCGGCAGAAACTACATTATTGCCTACAATATCCTCCTCTTTGATCCTAGGACTTTAGAAGCAATTAAGACTCAGCACCCAAATTTGAAATGTTCCTTGCATATTGTGTGTTTGTGGTTTTGTGTGTGTGTGTGTGTGTGTGTGTGTGTGTGTGTATCTATCTCTCTGCATCTTTGAGTCAGTGTTGATTCCTGGCGACTGCTTAGGCAACATTTGAAATGTTTTCTTGGCAATAGTTTGAAAGTGGTTTGCTTACATCTTTCTAGGTCTGAGAGTGAGTGGCCCAAGAACACCCATCTGTCTTTAGGCCTAAAACTGGATCAGAACACTGAATTTCCCAGTTTCTAGCCTAGAACCTTAAATGACCACATCAAATTGGATCTCCCCTTGCAGTTACACGTAGTCCTCAATTTACAACCATTCATTTAGTCACTGTTTGAAGTTACAAAGGCAGAATGACATTACCATTTTTCATGCTTATGACCATTTCAGCATTTCCATGGTCACATGCTAAAAATACTGCCGCTCAGCAGCTGAAATGCATTATGACAGTTGCAGTGTCCAGGGATCATGTGATCACCTTTTGCAACCCTCTGATAAGCAACATCATTGGGGAAGCCAGATTTACTTAACAATCGTATTACTGCTGTGTTTTCCCCAAAATAAGACCCTGTCTTATATTTTTGAACCCCAAAATAAGTGCTTGGCCTTATTTTTTGGGAAGTCTTATTTTTTGGGGGTGCATGGACCTGAAGGGGCTGCAGCTCTCTAACCCTAACCAGAGAGGAAATGGCAGAGACCAGCTGCACATGCGATTAAATATTTTTGGGAGGGCTTATTTTTTTGGGGGTGTCTTATTTTAGTGCTTAAAAGCCCAATGGGGCTTATTCTCAGGGGATGTCTTATTTTCAGGGAAACAGGGAAACTTAACAACTGCAATGATTCACAATAACTGTGACAAAATATTGTAAAATGGGGTAAAACTCATTTAACAACTATCTTGCTTACCTATGGAAATTTTGCTCATTTGTAGTTATAATTTAAGGATTACCTGTACAATGTTATAATTCATTTGATTGTACCAATTTTTCCCAACCTGGGAAAGTCTATGCCAAAAATGCTATGTACTCTACTGAATAGCATCATATGTCTACTGTGAAATTTATCTCTTTGACTGTGCAGTTCACCATTTATGAATGGACAGTTATTTATATATTTTGTTCCCCAAATTTGTATGCTGCTGATTCCCAAATGGTTCTGATTACAATCTGAACTCCAACAAAACTGAAATGGCTCTAAACTTTTGCAAGTCTGGCAAAATAATTTTTAACAATTATTTTCATGAATCCTACTTAGTTGTACTATAAAGGAGCAGAACCATTTTAATTTGTTTTTGATCTGTGTACCTGCTTGGATTTCAAGATTTTAAATTCCATAACTCCATGCAAAACTTTTAGGCTTTTGCAATCCTCCCACAATTCACTCCCTCTCTCAATGCCTCTCTCAATGCCTGACATCAAAACAGGCATTGTTTTGATCTAATACCGATTGTTTGTTCTGCCAGACACTATGCTTATCTTAGATGAAGATTTATGTCTGTATTCATTACCTTTATTTATATGGCCGTTCTCTCATAACAGTGACTCCTGGAGGCATCCAAGGATTAAAACACAGATCACAGTGCACAATCCATTTTGTGCAAGGATAAGACAATAACCTTAATTACTTAAAAAAAACACCATCATCTATGTATCCATATGGAGCTTTCCTATTTAAACTGAAATAAGGGAATGTTCCATAATAATAATTCTTCCCAAAGTCTTTAGAAATTGGGCAGGATATGAATTTAATATAATATTACTACAGTATTTTTGTTGGTTGCCCAGTCAGCCACATGTTCAGGTCAACCAATAGTAGTGGTGGTGGTGGTATTATTATTGTTGTTGTTGTTGTTGTTATTATTATTATTATTATTATTATTAACCAAGCAATGCTTTTTGAACCTCCTTCCCTCGCTACAATTCTCTGCTAATGCTCTTGTACGAAATAGCACAATTTAAATGAGGTGTTTACAACCAGGGTTTTTCTGTGGATTTCAGATAAGCTGCTCAGAAAAAGGAATTTTAGCTATCAGGCATTTCCAGATATATTAGAAGAATGCATAGAGTATAGAAGTAATAAAACATACAGGTAGATGAATGGATGTTCTAGATAAGGCATATTTTCAGTAAGAACAACATTACTACAATAGCCCCATTCTAGCTTCAGACTCCATTTGTAGATTATATATCTGGTTAACGTATTACTAAAGTCCATTTTGGGCTGCCAGCTATCATGATATCAAAGAGATTGGGTCACAATAACCAGTTTAAGCCAAATTATTTGGCAAAACCCAATGATACTATACACAAATGGTCAAGTTCCTCTTACTACACTAAGACTACAGTGTATCTGGTGAGAAGGTTACCAGAAAAGTTTAAGCATGTGACTTACTAGGAATCAGAGACAAAGCTGGAGAATCAGCAGAAAGAGCTTCATGACTGTAGCCATAACAAACTTTTCATTAAAGGATACCACCTAGAAGATCAATGATTCTCAAACTTGGCAATTTTAAGATACATGAACTTCAAATCCCAGAACTCACCAGCCAGCTAAGAAACAGAATTAGGAATAATATAATATGGACAAATAAGCTTACTAAAAGCTTCTAAAATAGCTTTGAGTAGATATAACTTTATTTTGGACATTGACTACTAAAAATGAACAACACAAAAGTATTCCCTACCAAAAAGAATGACTAGCAACTTTTCATAAGTAGAATAACTTTTGGATGAAAAAAATAAATATGTAAATTAACCAAGATCTAACAAAAGATAAATTTATTCAATACAAAAACAGTTTTGCAATATACAGTTGCTTAAGTAGCTTATGTATTCTCACAGAGTCAGCATGTTTCTGGGACGCCAGCATCCATTGTTTCTCAGCTCATTATTGAGGTAATTGTATTGTTAGGCTTTCAGAACATAAAAGTTCAAACTGTCAAGATTCAGACCAGATACAACAATAAATCTCATTGCTATATAGACAGTTAGCCTTATATTCAGAAATGATTACATTAATGGCTTCACTGCAGACAAAAATAAGGGCAGATAGTTATATATTCAGAAGATATGCATACTCTAGTAGATAGATATCCTACCCGCCATTATCCTCCCCTTTCTGTTTGCATTTTATACTTCTATGTCCTTTCTTCCTACCAAGTCAAGAGAAATATGAATATCCCTGTTTTGAAATTAGGAGGCAACAAAGTTGACACAATAAATTGGTTCAGTCTGGGAACAGTGGTTCCCACCTCACCAAATCTATTCCTTCATCACCTCCCTTCCAATGTTCTCTTTTTCCTGATGGTCAATAGGGGCCTTGTAGGAGATCTTGATCACTGAAGTAGCCAGAAAGTCTTCAGCAGAAGGTATGGACTGTTAGGGAAAGCATGAATCTTAGTAGATACTGGGAGCCACCAGAGTTTGTTGCAGATGGGCAGCCATATAAATGTTTTAAATAAATAAAATATTATAAATAAACTTAGTCATTGAGGGTTTAGATTAGAATGTATACTACCAACCTGGTGATAAACAAAAATCTGGGATATGGCATTTAATGTCATTCCAAGTGTATGTTCTGAGAATGAGCTGAAGGATAAAGTACTAATTATTTCAGAACTAATAGCAGCATAATCCACCCAGTCCTTTTAGCTTCAAACTTGGAAACAATCCATTCACAAGAGTGAACCATAACATACACAAATACTCAGAAAATACAGTATGCAGGTAGTTCTCAACTTATGACCATTTGCTTAGTGACTCTGAAGTTATGACAGACCCTCCAAAAGGTACTTACAACTCAAGATTCAAAGTTCCGATGACCAGACCCTCCCCTGTGGGTATATGGTCACATATTGGGCACTAGACAAGCAGCCCACATTTACCGTGTTTTGTAGCATCCCAGTCACTTTTTTTTTTGCCAGAAACCAGCATTTACTTCTGTTTTCCTGCAAAAAAAACCTGCCCATTGTGGAATATGAGTTCATGACTGCTGTTTTTCTTTAACAACTGCTACAAAACATTTCATAAAATCAGGTCAGTTAAATAAGTCAAACACTTGTTGTTAGTTGCAAAGTCCTGCCTGACCCATCATGACCCCATGGACAACTTTCCTCCAGGCCTTCCTGTCCTCTACCGTGGAGATCATTTAAGCTCACACCAACTGCTTCAGTGACTCCATCCAGCCACTTTATTCTCTGCCGTCCCCTTCTTCTTTTGCCCTCAATCATTCAGTCAAACACTACTGAAGTACAGCTTTAGAAATATTAACATTCCTATAACCTTTAACACTCCTCATCCCAAACTTCCATTGTTAACAATAGTACTTTGGTTACTTGTTCATTTGTTTTCCTACACTGATTCATAGGGTGCCTAGTTCAGATTTAATTATTAGACTGCTATCCCACCTTTATTTGAGGAATTGAAGGGGGCATATGTAGCACTTGCTCGTCCCGTTTTTTCCCAACAAGGCACCCAAGGAGGCTCCAGGGCTGAGATCAAACTTAAAGCCAGGTCTCCCTGCTCCTAATCCAACACCATAATCATTATACCACACTGTCTTTTTTCTCCCCTGCTTTCAGAAAGTGAAACGGTTCCGTATAACACATACCATCTATAGACATTTGTGAAGAAGACACAAATGAATTTAACTTTATTTGGCCAAGTGTGATTAGACATATAAGGAATCTGTCTCCCGGATGATCTGATCCAGTGCCTCTCCTTATGGAGACCTTTCACTCACAAGTCTATAATATTGAAATAATGTGTTGTGTTTCTGTGTGTGTGCTTTTTGTCTGATTTTTCCAAGCTGCAAACTTTTCTTGGGTGTGGGCAGGAGAGAACGAGTATCAAAGTCTCTTTTGTTCTCTCTTTCTGCCCCGAGGGTAAGTAACTTCCTACTTACTTAGGTGCATCCCGATTCCCTCCCTGTAGCGGACTATTCCCTTCCCTACCTGGTTGCCAAAGACAGCGATGGCACAGGCACTCGAGACCTCTCGGGGCCCAAACCAGACGGAGGCGATGCGGGACGGCATGCCCAGGATGAAGACTTGCGCCAGGGAGCAGATGACCTGTCCCAGGACGGTGACTGGGAAGAGGTGGGGCTCCGCGCTCCCCGTCTTCACCCAGGCTCCCAAGCAGTTGAGAGCGGACCCGGCCAGGGCAATGATCCGCAGCCCCTTCAGGTCGAGCAGCCAGGCGACAGGGAACAGGAGCGGGATGTAGACGACCATGTAGGACATGGAGAGCCAGTCGATGGCGAAAGGGGTCACGTCGTAAAAGCCGGCGAAGATCAAGTTGATGCTGCCGTACTGGATCCACTGGAAGGCGTTGCAGAAGGAGTAGGAGCTGAAGAGGAAGACGATCACCCACCGGCGCCAGGTCAGACGGACCTCCGGCGCCAGTGCCGGGATCAACCCGTTAGGAGCCTCCGCTTCCACCAGCTCCGGCTTCGCCTCTTGCACGATATCGGGCTTCTCTAGACACCCCATTGCCCGTCTGGGCGAGTTCAGCCTCCCGAACTAAAAGAAATAGAGAGAGAGAGACAGAGAGTCTCCACCAGAAGCTCCTACGGGCTTCCGTAATGCTGAAGCGGCCAACTTCTTTCTGCTTCTTCCCCCCCAGTTAACCCTCGTTTTATAGGCGGCCCTTTCATGCCTCCCTCTTTCCTAGGCGCTTTCGCAACTTTTGTTTTTTTTCTCCAACTGCCCTTGGGATGTGACGCTAACGCCCCGCCCCGCCCCGTCCCGTCCCGTCCACAGACGGGAACTCCGCTGTCCAGCAGGGGGCAATTAGACACTTGTCTGCCCCGCCGCGCCTCTCTGGCCGTGGATTGGCCCTCGATGCCCCTCCCCTCCCCCTCAGCCAGGCTCCTTATTCCTATGGAAACGTTCTCACGCTCTTCATCTTCGGTCCTTGAACGGAGCGGGGGGGAGGGGAGGGGGGGAGCTGATAGCGATCGGCTGAGTTGGGTGATCTGGTGAGTTGGGGACGATCCCTTTGCTTCTTATCTCCCGGACGCTGGCAAGCAACTCTTTCCGAGCAGAGTTTAGCAGGGGGACTTTGTTCTCCCCGGTCGAAGATTATCCCGTTCGCTTTAGAGCAGAGATCTTCAAACTTGGCTGGAGAATTCTGGGAGTTGAAGTCCACAAGCCTTAAAGCGGCCAAGTTTGAAGACCCCTTGCTTTAGAGCAGTGGTCACTCAGGAAAATTACTTGCATTTTTTATATTGCACTAAATACTATTTATCTTTTTTTAAATATTCATATTAGTGGTCCATGGGATTTAAAATTATGAATTTAGTGGTACCTGAAGGTACGAAAAGTTGGTGACCTGTGCAGCATATTGAGGGAAGATTCTGCACCTCGAATGAAGAACTGGCAGCTCGCTTGCAGGGTGCTCCCCTTAGAAAAGGCACTAGTTAAGCTGCCCCAATAGCCTGGATCTGTTCATTGGGCTCTTCAGCATTATAAAGCAATACATTGTGTATGGGTGGAGAAGCTTTTAAATCTTTCCATGACCTCCGTTCCAAGCACTGACACACCCACTGGCATTACAGGCAAAACTTCACCCTGGCAGATCATGCTCCTGGTTTAAATAGTTTACCAGAGGCTAATAGAAAAAAAAGGAGTTACTTTAGGTAGGAAGGATGGCTAAACACTCTGAACCAGAAGATTCAAGCAGATCTACTACTCCAGCTTGCATATGTGCTTGCCAAGAGGACTGTTGTTTTAATTTTAGAAAGGTGAGCTTTCCCAAGGGATAAACAACCACTCCTTAAAAGCAGCCTTCCCCACCCTGATGCTTTCCAGATTGGCATTGCAACTCCCAGAATTCATATCTATCTCACAGTAGCAGGGAATAGGGCAACATTCTGGGAAGACTGTAACTGAGCTTGTGCAGCATGCCAAGTTTTCTTAACCATAGATTAATAAACCACATTAAATGGGTTCTTACAACAAACCAGGGGTGGAATCCAGCAGGTTCTGACAGGTTCTGGAGAACCAGTAGCAAAAATTTTGATTAGTTCAGAGAACCAGCAAATACCACCTCTGGCTGGCCCAAGAATTGGGCAGGAATGGAGATTTTGCAGCATCCTGCCACGCCCACCAAGCCACACCCACAGAACCAGTAGAAAACAAATCACTGCAACAAACTAAGACAAAACTAGATGAGCATTGTAATATATCTATTTAAAATAATTTATTTCTAAGTAGTAAGAAAGCAATTTCTTAAGGTAATATTTCATGGGTAATAGCCAAACACGGTGCGTTGGATAGAGCATTTGTTAATAAGGTTTATTTAAAATTAGTTATTATCTTAGTAAAGTACATGTTTTGAAACTCAGCCTATAGGATATGACATAGTCTTTGAAAGTTTGCATTTTCCAACACAACCCAGCTAGACTTAAAAATACTCAGTCCTGAACTTTACTTCTGGTTGTGGCCGGCGCTGAACACGACAGGGGCGAGCTCCTGCCCCGGCGTCCTTTCTCGCCTTCCTGATGGGCCCTTCAGGGCACAGGTGCGCCCTAAGGGACACCTGCCACAGGGGGCAGCTTGCCGGGGGGCCCTGGGTCGAGCCGAGCTTCGCCCGAGGCGCCGGAGGGCGAGTGGTGCGCGGCGGCCCGTCCGCCAATTGCACCAACCAGCTGGCTCACCGGAGGGAATTTTGAAATTGAGGAGAGCGGTGCAGAGCAGAGGCGATGAATTAGTGACTTGTAAGAAGACCTGGGAGGTAAATGGGGAGATTGGAAAGATTGCCAGCTTCGGATTGCTGATTTTTGAGCAGGAGGGGGTGAACGGGTTCCCCTCAGAATTTAACTGAAACATACAAGTATTCCTCCTCCCTTGGATTTAAGAGGGAGGAGGTGATTTAAGAAGGTGTCCTGCATTGGATTGTATCTGTGAGGAAGCTGGATCTCGCTTAGGGCTTGCTTCCCCCCCCCACCTCCCTGGGACTGGCAATGGCCACTCTTCTT
>JANHFP010003776.1:85462-97843 GCA_032468135.1 Calamaria suluensis
GCTCTTCACTCTCTGCTCTCCGCTCTCACCACTGCGACGCCATGACTGTGGGTCTGGCGTCTCCTGCGTCCCTTGGAGCCTTGGGCAAAGCTGGGGACTGGCCCCCCATGGTCAATCTCGCTCTGGGGGGCACCCGGCAGCCGCCCCCCGGGGGGGCCCTCCGAAGGCCGAGCGGGAGAGCGAAGTCTCGCTGCTCCCGGTCGCGGCAGAGGCGGAAGCGGAAGTCCCAAGGTTCTCCTGGTTTTTAAATCTGTGAAGAACTTTGTTTTATTTTAAAAGATTTTAATGGCTCCTTTGATTATGCTCATTTTTCTGTTTAATATTCAGTGACATTTTACAACCCTTTCTGAATTAGTTTTGGAAGAAGAGGAGGCAGTGACAGACGACAGTTATACAAAATTTTCTGTGGATAATTTTTCACTTCAAGCAACTTTGGCATTTTCAACAAAGATGTTTTTTGATGATTTGGTGATATGAATATATATATGTAAATGTTTGTTTGTTCAAAATCTTAAATCTCCAAAAGTTCTTCATCAATTGCTTTGAAATTTTAACACAATGTTGCATTCGAATACACATCTGCTTTTATATACCTACTATTATATAGCTGTCACACCTGTGACAGATAAAAACAAAATTACAACAATTAATTGTTAGGGTTAGCGTTAGGGTTAGTGTTTTTAGAGTTTTTAGAGTTTTTAGAGTTTTAGGGTTATTAGAAATGTGCACTTTCTCTTTTCTTTCTTTTCCATTTAACCAGACTAGGCCACAGCAATGCGTGTACACAATAAAATGGAAAGCTCATTAAGAAGGAAAGTTATTAGGATCAGCACATATAAAAGAATGAGGGTTGCCTAAGTAATTCAAGTGTGTACGTAGGTGGTATTGATAACATGGTTAAGGGTACATGAAAAGAAAAAAAAAACCTGATCAAAAAGGAAATGTCCAAAGTAAAAGAATTCACAAGAGAGGTAGGAATAATTCACAGAATGAGAAATAGAAAGGAAGCAATAATCATTTAGATTTTAACCATGACTGGATTCTAAAGTAGCTTAAAGGTAAGGGTAAAAGTTTCCCCTCTCCATTTTTTTCTGGCTCTGGGTGTGGCGCTCATCTCCATTTCTTAGCTGAGGGAGCCAGCTGTGGTCATCCGGCCAGAAAGACATCTGCCGCAGTGCAGAGCATGTGGCGAAACATGGAACGCTGTTACCTTCATGCTTTTGAACTGTGGGTTGGGCAGGAGCTGGCACAAAAATGAGAGCTCGCCCTTTCTAACTTGACACACTCAGCTTCTTAACTGCTGAGACATCACACCCCCTTTTAAAGTAGCTTAAAGGTTTCCCTTGCACATATATGCTAGTCATTTCTGACTCTAGGGGCCAGTGCTCATCTCCGTTTCAAAGCCGAAGAGCCAGAGCTGTCCAAAGATGTCTCCATGGTCATGTGGCCGGCATGACTAAACACTAAAAGCGAACGGAATGCTGTTACCTTCCCACCAAAGGTGGTCTCTATTTTTTCTACTTACATTTTTATGTGCTTTTGAAACTGCTAGGTTGGCAAAAGCTGGGACAAGTAATGGAAGCTCACCCCATTACATGGCACTAGGGATTTTAACCACTGAACTGCTGACCTTCCAATTGATAAGCTTACCTGTCTTACCCGCTGAGCCACCACATCCCTATAGGAAATATAGACCAACCCAACTGGAATGCTCCACATAGAAAGAAAAGTAACAGAAGAGGACAAACTCTGGGGCAAAAAGCAAAATGTAATGGAACAGAAGTAAAAGTGATGAGATGGTCACCAGATTTGAACACATCTGCACAGCAATGAAAAATATGTGTACATGAGTCATTGGGTCATGGAAAGAATGTAAACATTGCCTTGCTGGACCAGGTCAGGGTCCATCCAATCTCACATGCTAACACTGGCCAGCAAGATGTTTTCGAAAAGCTGAGGTTTTCTCCCTGCCCTGATTTAGCACAGTGCAAACTTGGAATGTAGCACTGTAGATTCTTGCTAGACCAAGGGAGAGGCATATTTCTGAGGTGTGTGCTGTGCATCTCAGCTGCTCTGCTTGGGCAGACAAATATCTTCAGCCACTCTACCAGCAAGGGATTTACATAAATAACAGCAACATTTCACTTCTTATTAATAATCAGGCCTGCTGTCAGGCCTCAAAAACCAAGAAAGATATGTGGAATTACTTCCAAGCAGTTTCCCTTATTGTTCCTCCCTTATAGACAGAAAGCTGGTCAAATTAAAGCAACTATTTGTATTACCACAGATCTATTCTGAGAATTGGGAGGATTCTGCTTAACTCTCTTTCTCCTGACCAAACTATCTAAGCTTCACTGCATCTTTGCACTCTGGAATGCAAACCTTCCCTCCTGAGAATCCAAACTACATAACTCCACATCTGGTGATTTATTGTGAATATGAAGTGTTAGCAGTCATGGCCTAATAGCAAACAACAAGCAAAAGTTCATGTATTTTTTAACTCTTGTTTCCCGGGCATCCTACTGTAACTAATAGCTATGCCTTCATCTCAAGGCATTAAATCTATTTACTAATTTCTTTTACCAAGTTATTATTTCTTTCTTCAATGGCTAATACAAAGGGCTTAATAAGATAGTGCTAAACACTAACACAAAAGGAAAAGAGATTGGGAAGAAAATGCTAAAGTTGCATAATAATCAATAAAGATGAAAGCAATTTTAAAAGAAGCCAATACATTGCTGGTGTCTCAGCAGTCAATTCCTTAACTCATTTCCCCATTGTTTTCTTTAATGTGGCCTCATTTAATAGTTGAACAACACAACAGTTTCATGTATATGAACCAGAAAAAATCTTCTATTATACTGAGTCAAAGACAAGCTGTTAAACCAGTTGTGGCAATATTGCAAAAACAAAAACACAAATTAATAACGGTTGGATTTCAAGGCAAATATCAAACTGGTTTACTTGCCATGATGGAATTTTTTAAAAATGCCAAGAGAGCTGAACGAAAAGAGAGGAGCCGGTATATGGAAGATAATCTTAAAAACAGCATTTTATATGTTAACAACCAACAGGGGTGGAAATGCAGGTGAAGGAAGTGCATGTGTATTGAAAACTGAATTAGAACAATTGGAGGGTGAGGATTCAGTTCAGTGGATAAGAATATAAAGAAAGGAAAAGAAGAATATTATTGTGGGGTGAGAGGCTAAATGTTATAGATAACTAAATTGGGCAGAAAACCTGGATGATGCTTTTCTGGCCCAGATTATAGAATTTTTTGGGAAGAGATATATAGTCACATTGGAAGATTTTAACTACATAGAAACTCTTGGAAAATCAACTCACTCAAGATTGGAAAGTGTCCAAAAAATCAGTGGTCTTGTTTCCACTGTTTCTTGTTTCAGTTTCCAGAAACATACATCATAGAACAAGTAGAAGTCCACTGGAAATTCATTAATCTTCAATAGGTATGTGAATTAAATGTAGGTTGACTCATATTTATTTGAGAAAATGAAGTGGCTCCCCCAATCTAGTCTTCAGCCTTGAAGTTTTCTGATAATCTCCACTTCCAGCCCATTTTTGGACTTTTGGAGGCAGCCTGGTGCTGTGCTTAGCTCAGCCTAAAATGCATACTCAACATTCAGATTTAGTACAATTCAATACATTTTAATCCTCCCATTTTACCCCCAAGCAAAAACTTGATTTGTTGACTCACTGCACTGGTTGAGAGTAATGCTCTGTGTGATGAAGATGAAACAACTTCAACAACAATATAGAAGTGACTAAAAGTGCCATGTGAAAATGCGTATCTATGAGTCACTGATTTCTGCAATCCCCCATCTCTGTTTAAACAGTATGTCTTTTAATTGTGAGCCTGATGTGATCCAAGCCAAATGTATAGTAAAATATTTTTCCAGTGATACAAAGCTAACTAAATGAACAAGAGAAAATGTTTAACGCATAATAATCAGAATTATTCATCAGATTAATAGTCTACATTATTAAGTGATTAATATTTGACCTGAGTGTATTTCAATCAGAAATGCACATTTACTTGTCTGTCAGTTTACTGAACTCAGTAAATTCTATTTCTAAACAAAATCACAGCATTTCACTGTTAAAAGCTAAACTCATGCATATTCTAGTCTACAGTGTTACTATTGTAGCTTGTAATGTAGCCAACAGGTGTCAGCATGGATCACAAAGCCAACAGATCTCCCAAGAAAGTAGTGAGTCTAGGAATTGTAGTTTGTTTTAGAGTTTAACTTTGCAAATGTTTGTTAATTGTTAAAAATCCTTTTAAAAGCCTGTGTCAGTCATGGAGGCCATCTTTTACTTTGGATCTTCAGGTCTGCCACATTTAGTGCTATGGGAAACTGGGAGGGGGGATTGCCTGGAGTTGTAGAGATATCTAATCCTAACAACATTCTTTTCTCTAAGAGTCATGGACATTCTGCCTGCATCTGGAGTGGCATGATTGGGAGGCATTTCCAGTTGGGACGGTGCATTGATTGGACCATGTGATGGACATGTGGGTGCTGGGGCAGGGACTTGGACTTTCTTTTGGGTGAGGAAAACCTGGAAGCCTTCAGATTCGGGTTTCAGCACGTGCCAATATAACATCTCTAATAAAATGGAACACTGAAGAACTTCTAGCTTCAGAGTCTTCTTTTATTGGGGGTGTTACTTGGAACCCTGACAACCTGTATAATTGGACAAAGTTGCAACTCTTTGGTGGTGAAAATGACATTGATTCAAATATTTCTGAAGTATTCTTCAAGAGAGTATCTTGATATTACCTTACAATAAATGGGTGCTTTGTGAACAGATGGCCACATGGACATCATTTTGTACATAGTTACATCCAAAGGCAGCAATTATGTAAACAAAGCCACAGTAAGCGTTCAACATTTTCCTATATCTGTGTGTCTAAAAAAAGTTATTTCTCTCAACTTACAAATTGTGCAAGCTCAGTTTACTGTGTAAGCCTCATAGGAGTAGAATCTGGTACACTACTTTCTTGGCTCAAAACCAGAATAAGGCCAAGGTTGGTTAATACTTGGACAAGAGGAAATTGAAAAATTCCCAGAAGAATGCAAGGACAAACAAGTTTTGTTTTGCCAGGAAAACTGCATGAATATGTTAATGAAGTCACTGCAAGTTGCGCTTCATTGAAAGAGAAGTTACCTTATTCCATCAGATGAATGCTGGATCTTGAATTATGGGCTTCTCTTTGGACTTCAAGTGCTTCTTCTGCCCTATATGTGATTTTGGTTTGTAGTACTGGAATGACGCTATTCAGGACTCTGGCTGTAGCCTCTGAATGAGATGTCCTTTAAGAGTGCAAGAATTACAGTACTGCAATCCTCTATCTCTGTTCAAGTGTTGAGCAAATCACTTTTTTCAGCAGGCCAGATGAAAATCAGCAGCAGAGAAGCCTTTGGTAGCATTTATAGTATACCGTAAATATTAAAACTAGCATTTCTCCTTTCCTCCTGCGATCATATTTATCCTTATTCTTTCAGAAAAAATGTACTAATACATGACAACTCTATTGTTTTTCAAAATCATAGATTGTGAGGGATACCTCCTTGTGTATGATGAATGTTAAATAAATTGGGAGACTTGTCTTCTTAAATGTGTCTTTGTTATTCATGTTTTTCCCTCTGTGTCAAAATAATTAACCCAAACAAATTCCATAGTTCTGATATCCAATGCCATTGGGTAAGATAAATGCAGTCACTATTGTAAATGAATTTAGAGCTGACCTTGGAAAAATAATGGCTCTCAAGGGGGAAAGGAGCAAAGAATGAGAAGTGATTAAACAGACTATAGAACTGTAAGAAAGGAACTCAAAATAAATAGCCAACTATCTATCTGGACTTTTTACTGGGCATTTTTATATAATTCCCCAGCTATTAAACTAAGCCAAAAAAACCCAACCAGGGGGTATTTCATGGGGTTTTCTATTAGCATTTGTCCCTATGTTTTTGGACAAATTATTATCTTATCACTGGAAATAAACCCCTGATGGTAACAGATATTTGTATTAACAGTGGAATATGTTCTCCAAAACAAGGACAACACGTTCCCTTGTTTATCAAAGCTTTTGAAAGAAAAATGTGTTTGTTATTATGTGTAGCAATTCAGAATCACCCGTTCCTCTAGCTTTCCTGAGAATGGCAAGATTAGCTTTGAGATCAGCTAAATACAATGGAAACAAAACTATTCATCCAGAATTTAATTTTAATAAACACAGAGGTCTTATACATATAGTGCTGATTATCCATTCTACCACTGAATCCAAGCATCTGCCAAATCTGATCATATATTCAAGGGACTAAAAGTCAGCTGGGGGAAACATAGTTCTGGTGCCTTTATGTAACAGCGTAAATGGATGTTACTTCTAATTCCTGCATTACAGTGCTACCATATGTAGATGTAAATCTCTCCTTTCATATCAATTAAAGGACCCTACAATTTTCATCTTTTATGTATTATATGATTAATAGCTTTTATGACTCTATATTTCCTATAATTGCGCAATCGGTATCTAAATGGAGTCAGAGACGCTGACACAAACTCGTAGCTTTATATAAATAAATATATTTTACATTTCTATTTACAGCAAACAAGATAGTCAGGCACATCACTACATCATGAGGTAAATTGTCAGGTAGATCACAGAACATCATACAGAGCACACAGAAGAAAAAAGCAGGAAAAAAAGCAAACTCTCCCTTTATACCCAGCAACCAATCATAATGTAGATTGCCTCGGGCAACCAATCAATTACAAATATGTGTTCTGGCCCATTATACACTTCACTGTTCCAACTATTAAATATATTAATAGGATACCTATGCTTACCTCACAAGGTGGTTGTTGTTGTGGGGAAAATAGGAGTATTAGATATGTTTATAACAATATAATAAAGGTAGGATATAAATAAAAATAAAATATGATCAGTGTAAGCTTGTGGCTGCATTCATACAAGACATCCATGGTGAATCAGTTTCAGAATTAATTCAACAACTGCAAAGGCTAAGACGACAGAACATACTAAGCTAAAGTGTGGCTGTGTGATTTGTTGTGCTGTGGTAATACAAGCAATGTTTGGCTCACAGACTAATGTTTTCCTTGACCCTTTGATTAAGGGTTTGGAATGGGATGGGGGAGGGATTGATGGAAATGAAAGCAAAAACCAGACTTTAAAATAAAATATTCGGGTTTTTTTTTAAAAAAAGAATTTTTATTTAGAAAAATAATGAATTTATTTTATGCACTTCCTGAGAGTCACGTTTCTAGACCCAGTAGCGAACACATTTTGCAAAAGAGCACACATCAATCTGCAGTACTTCAGTGCAAATAATAGAAATATGTGGTTGTTCTCTGGATCGCATTCCCCAATGCAAGCCCTTTGCAGCAAGACTTCTTTTATATCCTGCTATCTGCCCAAGGCCGGATCCAAGACTTCTTGACTCCTCATTCTGCTAAACAAAGACATGAGGATCACGTTCAGCTGCCTAAGCTCATTGTTCTATGCATGGAATCCAAGCTTCTTCTCCAATCCAAGTCTTGATATCAGTGTTGGAAACAAGGTGAGCTGATATGGCTCTGAGGAAAAGCAAGTGGGGTAAAAAGCACCTCTGAAGGGACTGGGGGCTGTGTCTGGAGAACCGAGCAGTGAGTCTCATGGGAATTCAGCACTGTGGAAAAGTGCTTCAGTTCCTCTGTTAGGTGTTTGATTTCTCGCCGCAAAGCAGCATTCTGTCTCTCCAAGTCTTCACTCTCCTTTAATGAAGGAAAAGAAACAGGACATATCAAAGCCTTAGATCTCACCATAGGAAATAAATGTGGGTAAATCAACCGACTTGCAAAACAAAACCCAGTCTGCTCTGGGTATAAAAATTCTAATTGTGTTATATCAAAGTAGTGAAATTAATTGTGCACTTAAAGCTTTTAATAATTCTTCACAGAACCAGAGTTAAATGCAGTAGATTAGTGAGACTGTCGCTTCCTTCATGCTAACTAAGAGGATCTTTATTGCAAGCATCTTCAGTATGGCTATTCTTAAAACAGTCCATTATATGAGACTGTGACACATGAATTATTAATCAATTCTTCATAGGAATTCTGACAAAACTCTGTCATGGATATATGCATGTACAATTGATTGTACACCACTGTGTACAATTGGCCTCCACTGGCTCTAGGGATATCTGGCCAAGGATAATGAAATTCTGTTCTGGTGCTCATGCTGGCATTACCTGACTATTTTAATATATTGTCCTTTTTGATGAGACAGGGAAAATCATACTGGATGCTGATTGACTGATGCATTACTAAAGCTACACATTTCTCATCACCTTTCCTAAAGCAAAGGCAGCTCCCATCAAGTAATCTCTCAATGAATATTGAAGGCTGATTTGGCAAATGGGTAACCATATATGTCAAATCAGTGAGTGGATGGATGGATGGATGGATGGATGGATAAATAAATAAATAAATACAAGGAAGTTTACATCTACAACTGAAATAGAAAAAAGACCTTAGCTGATCCCTGGAGACAGGCTAAACTATTATATTCTCCAAATTCTTCTTGAAGAGACGGGTTTCATAACCTTTTAGAAGCCCTAATATTTTTTGGAAAAAGGTGTAAGACAATAAGGGGTAAGCTATTCCTTACAAGAGGAACCATCATCCCTGGGTTCCCTTTACGAGTGCACTATCTCAAAGGAGGGATTCCCAGCAAACCCTCTGTTCCTCATCTGAATAGCCTTTGGGGCAGTCTTTTAAAAGACTGAATTGAAAGAATCAAACTAAGAAGGGATAAGAACACGAGGGACTGTGTATAAAGTTCTTTCATCCAGGAGCGATTGCAACTGGCCCCTCGATGACGGATCTTGAATCAGGAGAGGAGGCACAAGACAGGGAGGGGTTTCGGGTTTTAAGTTTGAGTTTTAAATTATGAATTTTGAGTTAGAAATTATTTTGATTTTAAAATATTGTAATGTATTGAAATTGTAATGTTGTTTTAAATTCTGTAAACCGCCCCGAGTCTGAGGAGATGGGGCGGTATATAAATCAAATCAAATCAATCAATCAATCAAATAAATAAATAAATTTGGAGGTTTATCTGTGTCCTGAGGGTCACCTCAGTGGTGCAAATGGTTCCTGTAGTCTGCCATTTCTTTCCTCTGGAAATCCATTCCCCCTTCCACACCGTTCAAAGGGAGTCCATCCCAAATTGTACAGGTAAAGTCTGTAGAGATCTCAGTCATCCAGGTCATGGTTGTCCCAAAGGTGCTTTTTTGGTGTCCTCAGGGTCACCTGAGTAGTGCTAATGGAGGGATGCAGGCTGCAGGAACCATTTGCACCACCCAGGTGAGCCTGAGGACACAGATAAACCTCCAAGTGCTTCAAGGACCCTCCAAAAGGATGCAAAGGACCAGCTCTGTCTGCAAGGAGCATCAATCCTTCCATTCCTCCACCATCCAGTTAGAGCTGAAGAAACTTCTTCGATGAGAAGTGAAGCATCTTCAAAGAAAAAAAAACAACAGAAAGTCCAGTTGCCTCTTGAAAAAAAAATCACCTTTGGGAGAACCACGATTTGGATGACAGAGAATCTCTACAGAGTCGATCTCTTTGTTGAATATGGATATAACAGACGTCAGTCTTAGAATTCTTCAGTCAGCATGTATGTGTCAGGTCACCAACCACTCGGACCTCAGGGACCACTAAATACATAATTTTAAATCCCGTGGACCACTAATGTGATCTGCCTAACGACCAGCAGCTGGGTGGGTGTGGCTAGGTGGTCATGTGACTGGGTGGGAGTGGCCAACTTGATGTTGCTCACATCGAGGGACATCTCACTGGTCTCTACTCACTCCTCCCCTCCCAGCCTGCCCCGCCCGGGGCTCCTTAGGGCCCCAACAGGAAGTAGTTGCTGGAGCTAAGCAGCCAAAGTTTGAGGACCCCTGATTTAGTGCAATATAAAAAATGCAATATTTTTTCCGCAGACCACCAAAATTTTCTCAGGGACCATCGGTGGTCCACGGACCACCAGTTGGTGACCTCTGCTCTGAAGTAACTATTCCTGGCTCAGCGGTGGCGTACAGAGCTGGTCTCTTACACCTGTTTGCCTGGTCTTGGAATGTGCGTGGAAAGGATCGGGCTGCAGACTTCTTACACATGCTGTTTTATTCCTCAGGTTACTGAATCGAAGACAAAAAAATTGGGGCGTAAAGGAAGCACGTCCTCTACATCCTCCTCCTCCTCTAGTTCAATGCTAGACCCGCTCAGCAGCGTTCTGGATGGCACAGATCCTTTATCCTTGTTCGCAGCTACTGCCGACCCGTTACTGAGCATGACAACGGTAATGCCATTTCAGACCAGTTAGGTCAGGGGGCTTGAGGTTAGTGCTGCCCCTTGTATTCTGCAGGTGTGCATGTGTCCAAAATTATTTTTTTTAAAAAATTTTTAAAAGAATTTTATTGACTATTTAAATTAAAAAACACATATACAAACATAAACATATAAACACACACACACACACACATATCTAGAAAGACCTAACAATTAAAACCAAAAAAAAAAGACCATGGTTAGTTTCCATGGTTCCCTGTTACAGCCCATACACCAGTCTTATTTCTTTCCTCGATTCTCTATCTATTTCCAAGTATATATTTATTTAACTATTGTAATTATCATCAATTTATTTGCAGAATCTCCCTTTTACTTTTTAATTTTTGCAGTAATTCTTACTGTGTCTCCTGAGTCAGGAGGAATGTTGCAATCCTACGTGAGTCGTCGTAATGTGGCAAAGATGTCTGCCAGAGTAAAGTTTATTGAGGCTTTTATAGAGTTACAGAAGGAAGGAAACTGAGGGCCCGGATACAGCTCTGTGATTGGTGGGGGTTGGTGAGGTCTTCTGGACAATTCCGTCCAATCCCCCTGGGTATCCTGTCGGTGGGAATTAGGGAATCTCATTCCCCAGGCAAGGCTTGCTATCTTATTCCCACTGAGGGGTTCACCTGTCACGACCAAAACAGAGAGTGAGCTCATTGCGATAACAGGAGCAGCACAATTGGGGGAAAGGCAGTTTGCTGCTCTAACCCCCCTCTTAGCCCCCCTTCCTCTCCCCTGACTACCACAGAGGAACCCAAGGAAGTCCTGGTCAACACAACCAGAAGAAGCTTTCTGAATGTTCTTTAATGTCACCCATGCCAAGCAATGACGTCTCCATGATATCTCTTCTGTATGTTCTAAGTTGCAGACAAAGAACACAAACTCTTTAAATGACAATTAGCGGCAAGTAGAGATAGAGATCTCCAGAGTCCTCAGTGGATCATAGTCGGTCTCTGAAGTTCAATTGCCTTCACTTTGGGGGAAGCCAGGAAAAACATGTCTATGTTTAAATTCCTTATAGCGAAGATTGGCTGGGGAATTCTGGGAATTGAAGTCTGCCAGGCTTAAAGATGCCAAGGTTGGAGACCCCTGGTCTAACGAGTCTTGCATGGAGCTCTCCAAGGTGCTGAAGGCCTTTGTGCTTCTCTCCATAGGTAACAAATCTGGGTGCTTTTTTACTGGATAGCTGATGGATTTGCCTGCAGTTAATTACGGGTTTTTAAATATACATTTCTGCCAGTTCCATGCTTGTCAGTGGCTTTTGTTCATTCTGTTGGCGGTGTTGATAACATTTAATTTTATAAAATGGCATTGTTTGTTTATGTAAAAATGTTACACTGGTTTTTTTTTATGCTCCTTTGTAGGATAATGCCAGGAAGAAGCGGGATAAAGATGAGAGTTTGTCTGTGGGAAATGACTTTGAGCCTTGGTCAAGCAAACGCGGTGAAATCCTTGCACGCTACACAACAAACGAGAAGCTGTCCATTGTGAGTCCGCTTTTAACCTTGTTTTAAAGAACACAAAGGTGTTGGGAATGCAAAAAAATAAATAAATCTAAAGTTATCATAAAATACTTATGAAGTCATGCTGAAAATTAACATTGGGTCATATTTTCTCCTGAGCTACTTTCTGGAACCTTTGGAGTTGTTGCTGTTAGTTTTGAAGTCATGTCCGACCCATTGTGACTCCATGGACAATGATCCTCCAGGCCTTCCTGTCCTCTACCATCCTTTGGAGTCCATTTAATCTCACTCTGACTGCTTCAGTGACTCCATCCAGACAACTCCTTCTCTGCCGTCCCCTTCTTCTTCTTTTGCCCTCCATCTTCCCCAACATTAGGCTCTTCTCCAGGGAGTCCTTCCTTCTCATTAGGTGGCCAAAGTCTTTGAGTTTCCTCTTCAGGACCTGGCCTTCCAAAGAGCAGTTAGGGTTGAAGTCCTCAGATAGAAGATAGATAGGTGATAGATA
>JANHFP010003777.1:13728-25182 GCA_032468135.1 Calamaria suluensis
TTTCTACCTAAATATCGTCTGGAATAGATAGTTAAAAATGCTTTTAAAATGTAAAAAAAAAGCCTATTAGGATCACGCAACTCAGCTGGGATCATTGCATAAAAATTTGTATGTGGTTGGAGAAGATGATGCAGCAACATATCAATTTAAAACCTCATGGGGATTCTACCAGAAGCTTATAGTAAAGAAAATGTACATTTGATTATTCATGTAATAACTGCAGCTAGAATTGTATTTGCACAAATTTGGAAAAGGGAAGAGATCCCTAGGATGTAAATCTGATTAAGAAAATATTAGAATGTGCAGAAATGAATAGATTAGGACTTGCAATTAAAGTAAATGAAGAATCTAATTATTACACTATATGGGAGTTATTTTATCAATGGTTAGAGATAAATATGAAAGTAATGTATCATAAAGGCAAATAAGTTAAGAAGAGAAATGTTACAATAATAGGTGTGTTAAGTATTAGTAGTAATACCAGAATAGATAAAAATAATCAATATGGTAGCAAATTTTAATTGTTATAACACAAAAATATGTACTCAGACAACACACTATTTAATGAAAGATGAAATGTTTGTGTGTGTGTGTGTGTGTATGTACATATACATACATACATACATACATGCATATATGTAGGTCTTCATGTATTCGGGTCTCTTCCCGTGTAAGATTGAGAGTATCTTGGTGACATTTCAATGAGGTCCCACTAATCTTTTGTTTTGTAACGACCTGGGCAATGGGTTGAGTGGTTGAGGTGCTGGCTGTGTGCCATTAGTCTTTTGTGTTGTAACAACCTGGGTAATGGGTTGAGTGGTTGAGGTGCTGGCTGTGTGCCCATTAGTCTTTTGTATCTATATCTATAGAAATATATATATACTTTCAAGGAAAAGATATATTAGTGCAGGTAGGGGAGATTTGAGGAAAGGGTCACATCATTCTGCCTGCCTCATCCCCATTATCTGGATTGTTTCATTCCCTCCATCTCTTTCCTGGTTAGTTAAATATTGTGACACTTGGTAGAGATCAAAGGCTTCTCAGTAGCATTGCCATTTTGTCAAAGAAGCATAAGATACTTCTTCTGAATCTCCAGAAAGTTATGCTTGCATATAATTTCTCTTGGACCTAGCCTATACTGAAGGTTTCTAGTATGCCTTCACAGCATGGGTGAAACCATTAAGCTACATTAGTCAACCCAGATCAAAATAGGGCATACCTTTCTGTTGTTAAGTCATTAATTTCCATCATGGACTTTGGTTCAAGAAAACCAAGGCAGAAAACAGACTTTTATTGATATTTCAAAGAGAAACACCATCAAGAAAGATAAGAGACTTTGCTCTGGTTTGAAGGATTTTCTCACCATAAAAACATTAGGTGGAAAGACTCAGAAATTTTTAATCAAGGATCTTAATCCTCTGCAGCAGACAGCAGAAATACAGTGATTATCAAAATTTCTATGGCTAAAACCAATATAGGGTTCAATGAATTTCACAACACCCATCCCAATACTACACCTTTCATTCTCAAGAAGAGTACTCAAATGCAAGACAAGAGATTTTCTTCATTTGTATCTAACTGTGTTACAAAAATGTCCAAAGGTAGGAATGGATACAGAGAGAGACGGAAGAAATGGAAAAGAAAAAGCACCATCTTCTTTTATATGTTGATGTCTTATTTTCTCAGCTATTTACACACACACACTAGATAAATAACTAAGAAAATAAGATCTGTGCATCTAATTCCAGGGAAACAATTTTAAGCAGCTTCATTGATGCACTAATAACTTGTGACTTGCTCTAGCAAGTAAACTAAAGTAAATAGAAAAAAAATGCAAACAGTAAGATAATCTCCCTTCCCGCTATGAGTTTCCGAAAGAAATCTGTCCCTTTTTTCTCACTGATTCCTTTAATTACCTCCTGTTTAAACCAATGAATGCAAATGAAGATAAAAGCACTAATATGAAGCAACCTTCCAATTCAGTGTTCACCTCCAGGTCTCATAATGCCCAGACATCCCTAGAAATATAAAAGTCGACATTTGCAGCAATAGTACCATGTTTTCCCAAAAATAAGACACCATCTTATATTTTTTAAAAACCCTGAAATATGTGCTTGACCTTATTGCCATGTTCTCAAAAGCCTGATTGGGCTTATTATCAGGGGATGTCTTATTTTGGGGAAAACAGGGTAGTTTACAGATGGTTGCTATTTTAAGATATACATGCATTTACTTTGGTAGATGATAGTTTAGATATTTCTAAGGCAGAAATTCCAGTTGGCCTTCATAAGAGATACACAAGCTTCTAATTTACAACTTCTAGTTGAGAAGTCCAGCTGTGTTGCATATGCTAATAGCAGCTGGAAATTCACAAATGCCAATTTCACACCTGTATCATGAGTTTCGTACAGTAGGATTCTTCGCCAAACTTGACAAAACAGGAATCTGGACTTTCTTAGTGCACATTCGGTCACAAGCAATTATGGAATATGTGTATTTCACATCTGTGACTTGAAGGTCTTAATAAAACATCCTTGCTACATCTCTCATATATTTTCTAGAATTATTGCAATCTTTTCCTGGCTTCCTCATTAGAAATTCTCCACTCATCTTCAGCTAGCTAAAATGTAGGAATCTGTCATGTAAGGTGAATTTCTCTAATCCTTCCTTCCCCATAAAAACTATGAACCCATGGCCTTCAAGAAGATGAAACCCAATCACTAACCTGAGACCAGGAAGTAAATATCCAAAGGAGCCATTTTAAGCAGTTTCATTGTTGCACTGATACTCTAAGTTGCTCTAGGGTAATGTTTTGTCATTTCCTTTTTACACTTGACAAACTTTAATGATTATATTTCTGGGATGGCTATCTATGCAGTGTTAAACTCCCACAATTACAGCCTTACCCTCCTTTTAAGACTACCTTGCTCGATCTCTTCAACTTACTGTATGTTGAACTAAGGTATGACCTTCTTCACAGAAGCAAAGGCAGTATTGAGGGAAAAAATGGGAAGTAGGAAAAAACATACACAAACACAAATAGTGATACAGCTGAATTAGTAGAAAGCTACACCGATTCTTCAATCTAATTTATGAACAAAGACTATGAAGTAAGAATTCTCTGGCACACCATCCTCCTGTATTGTACATCGGTTCCCATAATTCCCTGCCAGCAAAGTTGGGAAAGACAATTTCCTCAATAGCTTCTTCCCACCACAGTATTGCAATGAATAGGAAAGGCAAGTTTCATAGAATTGTTTTTCCTTGCAACAGATAAAAGCACAAATATCTCAGAAGGAATAGACTTGACAAGCTCTTTCGCTTCTCTTCACCTTCAATGTCACCTCTCTCCAACTGAGAATTGTCAAATAATGTGCCTCAAGGACAGCTCAGGAGGATATTTTGCTGCTAAAGAGAATGTAGAAAAAGCTACCTTCTACTCTCTATCAAATCAACACCAACTAGGTTATATTGTCACATAATTCAGAAAACCACACTGCCATCTTACTTCTTTTCAAGCAGTTGAAACACAATAATAGTATTCTGAATAATTGTTTGCTAGGAATTGAAAATTACTTGAAGGCATATAATCAATCAATCAATGAATGAATGCTAAATAATTATCACTGTGTTTTCCCCAAATTAGATGCAGCTCATGCTGGTTTGTTAGTATTGCTGGCCCTGTTCTGGGACATCCAATATAGGAAAAAACACAGAGAGACAGAAGAAATGGAAAGGAAAAAAGCACCATCTTCTCTTTTTTTCTATAATCACAGTATGTCCTAAAATGGAAAAACATAATTAGGAATAGCAGCTGATGGAACTTACCCATCACTGTAGGTCTTTGGTACTTTCTGAGTACCAAAGCACCTGAATACTTTCTCTCTTTGTTGTTTTCTTGAACATGTTTCATTACCTAACTGGATAATATAATCAGTGCTAGAATGGAGTGAGATTTGTCTTCTTTTTTATATACTAATGGTCCAGTGATAGTATTTACTTACCTTTGCTACTGGTTCGGAACTGTGACCTCTCCATATGTGCAGATAGTCAAAAATGGGATGTAATAACATTTGGGTGGATGGGCTGGAGCCTCCAGCTGGAGCCACTACTGATTCATCCAAGCTGGATAGAACCACCTGAATATCACCACTGTAATGGTCACCCCCACCAAAATTGACAGGGCAAGCTGTTAGCTTATTAAAAAGAAAAAAGAAATCCCCACTCCCTTGTTACCTAGTTAGGTAATGAAATATCTGCAAGAAAACAACTACACATACACACACACTTTTATCATTGGGGTAAAAAAGGGGGTGTTGGGATATTCATGGACCTAATATAGCCTGTGTCATGTGCTGTGTCCTGTTGTTGTTGTGAATTGCATTCACAATAATAAACTTGGTTACGTGGCTCATAAAGAGACCAGGTACGTGGCTCATAAAGAGACCACTGTCTTAATAATACCTAAATTTTAATTTGAACAGAGGAGTTATGTATGTATATTATTGCCAGTGTAAGAGAAGTCTTGGACCCGAGATTAAGAGTTCATAAATGATGCTTTGTTCTAGATTCCCTATCCTCTCAAAACACTAGCATTGACAATAACCAAAAAAAGAACCTTTATCAACATATCTCAAGCCTCATTAAGATGCAGCATATGTTAAAACCATCCTGGATTTAAATTGTTAAATTGTTCTGAGCAACATAGAATATAAACAGCCTATCCTGATTCCTGGTAGTGCATCTCTCTTTTTCTCTTGAAAGGAAAGAAGAAATTTTTTAAAAAATGGATTGAGGGATCCAATAACTCTGCACCGTTCTTTTTGTTTGATCTCTTCTCCTGCTGGGCCATTTTTTTTTACCTGCAGTAAATGGTTCTCAGAGATCAATTTGTTTAAATAACAATGAAAGATAAGAAAATATTATTTTTGCAATTTTTTTTACCAAATTGATGATCCACAATGACCTTTTAGCCAGCCTGATTAGCCTGCCCTATTTCTCAGTGAAATTGTCTTGGGGAACAGCAGCCAGGAGAACAACTAGTAGTTCACACACATTTTGAGTATTACTGAGTATATTTGACTTTTAGCACTGAAGTAGGCACCCATTTCCTAACCCAAGCAGAAGTTCGACCTTAATAGCTGTCTATTAAGCACATTCATGTAAAGTTGCTATCATTGCCAGGGCTTTTTCTGAGGATCCAGCAAAGTCATTCTGATCCCTGGCTTGATCCAGAGAAGCAATTCTAAAGTGTGCACCCCATGAACATTTCATTAATCCCCAGCATCAGCACTGTTGCAATATGTCTCCCTCCTGTGTAGACTAAACACAATTGTTTTAGAAAAGATTACTCTTCTCTCCAGAGGCTGCGACACATCCTCATTCATCACCCTCAAGTGATGGCGACCGAATTACTCTTTGCCACTGCCATTCATTTTTCAGGCCTCCTGCTAATTCTCCAAGGCTCGTTAAAATGCTGCAAGCAAAGGTGCCCTTCTGATCTTTCCAAACATTCTCTAAATGGTTTGAATTTATTCATTGGACTGTTCTCATCCTGGGTCATCTCTCTCTCTTCCCCTCTCTTTTTCAGTTTGTGTCTCATTGACTTTTAAATTTTCATTAAAGCTGTAACATTGCCTTTTGTCTGAAGCCAGTTCCATCAAGAGCAAATGTTGTTCAGAGAAAGGAAGAGCAACACGGAGTTGGCTGAGAAACACTCCCTTTACAAAGCAATCAACGTGAAAACAAAAGCCTTCCATTCGTGTGTAATTAGCATTGTGCAGGGATTCGTCACTAATATTCAGCAGAAATCTGAATACAGATTTTGAATAATTTCAAGGAGCATCCCTGCTCCTTGAAACAATCCCTATCTAAACTTGATCAAAACGGTAGTGTGAACAGAAACACAGCATTATAAATCAAGTGTCATCATCATCAAATAGAAGTCGGCTACTAAGGCCTGGGCTACAATAGTAAATAGACAAGCAACAATATAGCAACATATTTAACTCAGTATTTACAGATATTTAAAAGTTTAAGGAATTCTAGTACTATATATGTTGTAAATTAAAACAACTCTTGCATTTTATAATACAGTAAATGCTTTCTCGGTACTGGTAAAAAAAAATCCCTTGTATCTTTTGAGCCATAGTAAGTGATCTCAGCTATAAATACATCTTTGCTCTTTTGCAGGGGTGAAATCTAAAAACTGTTGCTACCGGTTCTGTGGGCGTGGCTTGGTAGGTCATGTGATGGGGTGGGTATGGCTATGTGAATGGGGTGTGTGTCAAAAGACAGAAGCTCATTTGTCCTGCTGGAGCAGGGGGTTGGACTATGATTGGATTGCTGTGCTCTTTTATCCTCTATAGCTGTGTCTAGTAGTGCCAGGTTTGTATTATTTATTTATTTATTTATTTATTTATTTATTTATTTATTTATTTATTTATTTATTTATTTATTTATTTATTTATTTAATAAATATACTGTACCTCTCTGAGGACTCGGGGCGGTTCACAGCCAGATTAAAACCAGAAAAACCAAACAACATTGTTCTTAAAATTTAAAAAAAACAAATACCCAAGGCTGTAAAAATTAATTAAAATCTCAATAAACATTTAAAATTTAATTTAATTTAATTACTGGACTGAATCCCTCCCAGACAGGCTTGATGGAAGAGTGTTGGGCTCATTCGAATCTCCAAGGTGGGAATGTTCCACAAAGCAGGGACTCCACCAGAGTCTTGTCTTCTAGTTCCTGCCAGTTGATACTCTTTGACTGATGGAATTTGCAGCATGTCCAATCTTGCTGGATTGAATTGTGTGGGTAGGGCCTCTTGGAAAAAGATGGTTCCTCAAGTAATGTAATGGAACTTGGCTGGGAGAAATAGGTAGGTTGGTACTCCTAGCCCGGTATGTGTAAATTAGCACTAGGAAATAGTGTGGCTGTGGTCCAAAAGAAAATGTATACATGCTGGTTATAGCAGTGGTTGTTGTCTGATTGCCCTTGTCTATAGTCAAAGGCAAGCAGAATCAGGCTGGTATTATTTGGATGGGAGATCATCCATCAGATAATCTTGGTTGTGCCATAAAGGAGAATATGGGTTGAATTTTAGGGTTCTTGATGTTCTCAGAACTGGCATCTCTTCCTACAGACATTTCACCAGATTAAGGTAACATCCTTAGGGCATAGGCAAAGTGCAGTTTGCTGTCTGCTGATATGTGGTAGTTTATCAGACTAGCCTTAATTGGGTATTATTTCTTTCCTTCCTGGTTGCTTTTGGAATAGTACTTTATCTCTTCCTTAATTGTTCTTGTTTATTTGGTGCTGGTTTCTGCTTATCTGGGTGCTGATTTTTGTGAAGATTTGTGAAGAAAAATGTGTTTGAGTCTGCTTCTCTCTTTCCTTTGCGTCTGTTTGCCTCTTGAGTGATTTGTGGGTGAGCTTATTTGAATGTTTGTTTATGGCATCTCTTTCGTCTTGCCGGCCTGGGGTAATTTCTTTAATATCTTAATTTTAAATAATGTAATGGGGATTTTAGTAGAATTTTAAATTTTAAATATTTTAAATATTTTTATATATTTTAATAGTTTTAATAGCCATTAATAATGATTTAATTCTTTTTTTAATTAAATTTTGTATATATCATGTATTTTAAATTGAATTTGGCTGTACACCACCCCAAGTCCGTGAGGAGAGGGGCGGTATATAAATCTAATTAATTAATAAATAATAAATAAATAAGTCACCATCAAGCCATGCCCACACAATCATGTGACCATCTAGCCACACCCACAAAGTAAACCACACCCACAGGACCGTGGCTCTCGAAATAAATTTAAATGGTTGTATTGGTGCTATTTGGCTCTTTCGACCAACCAGTTTGCAGACCACTGGTCAAATCCAATCATATTTCAGCTGTGGCATGTTCTTTTTGCTCCCTGAAGATGGTAATCCTGTTCCTTGCCTTCCTGGTAAACATCTTAACAAACAAGTCCTAATGTTTAACTCAGCTTGAAACAACACTCTTTGGACTTTTGCATAAATAAATGTATAGCATTCCTATAGGTGATATTAATATAAGCATCAGTTATAAAAAAATCCTACAGATGACAGGCAACATAGGATGAACCTTACACTCTTCAAAATAGCCTGAGGTTTACATGTTGTGATTGTGAATCAGCCTCCATGATTCCCAGCCAACATTTGGAAGGGATTATGAAAGACTGAAGTCCAACACATTTAAAAGGCACCAGGCTGGAGAATGTCACTTTAATCCTTGGGGCTAGACAAATAGGATCTTAGGAGACAAACACTACATGCTCCACAATACTTTTCTTTAATAAACTCTAAACCTTTGTAAGGAACTGTAAATCAGCTGCAATAAACATCCTTTCTTCTGGCCATTTAATAAATCGTAGAGCCTAACATTCTGATGCGGTTTTAAATCAAAGGATAGCAATAAAAAGGTAATTTAGAGAGGCTCCATAATTTTATAAAGTTTTTCATGCAACTTCTATTTTAAATACTCAACAGTGCATTAACAGACTCTGCTTGCACAGAGCCTTTCTCCTACTCTTCTCTTTAATCATCAGGCCCTTAAGATTTGTTCTAGAAGGTCTTGTACTTCTATGTTCTAGATCCAAAGAGTGTCAACTGCCACTTCATGCTTGCTATCGCTCAGTGCAAGGCTGCCTTGAATTCTAAGGGGGGGAGGATTCAAGGAAAATCTGTCTGGAACGGAGTATAGCTCCGTATCAATCCACACTTGAACCTACCATTCTGAAAACATCTTTCAATTTGATTGGACATGGGGGGGGGGGCAGTATGGAGAGGTATCTAAGGGAAGGGAAGACTTGGGGATTTTGGTGTGTGAATTTCAGTTCTGGCTTTGCACTACTGTATTTCACTTGATTACTAATAAACTATACTTTTCTCAACAAATGGAGTTAAAGATCATTCTTTCTTAGAGGCTCAAGATGAGGCAGGTCTGACAAAGAAGTTTTATGGGAACGGTAGTAACTGGATTTTTCCAGAACTGGGGAATTATTCCTTCCAAAGTCTCAGAATGATTTGGGCCCCTATTCATAACTTTAACTGCTCAGAAAAACTAAAATGACACCCCCTCCCCCAATTTAAACTTTGTCTAAGATATTTCCCAACCCTTCAGGTTTTCCGAAGTTACACTTTTTTTTTGCCTAGTCACCCTCCATATATCATAAATGACTGCAATTGCTTGGTGCCAGGATTGATCCTACAGGCACCTCCTCATTTATGCTACCTATTCTCTCTCACCACCTTAGCACTGGCATGCAGAATATGACTGTCTCTCCCAAATGACTTGCCTGTCTTCCTCACTAGAGTTTTACACAAGGACAATTTTTGAAAAACAAAATATTAGATAAAAATAAAATATGGGGAAAATAGCTTGACATTATTCTCCTTAACATCTGCTTCTTTTAAATATTTTTACGTTCTATTTTTATTCTGAATGAGTACTATTGCTTTTATTTCATTTTTATTTAGATATTTCCTGTCTCTCTTATCTGATAGTTTTGTAGGCAGCATCTCTTCCCCTTGTTCCCCAAGGTCATCCACACATTCTATTGCACCTCCACAGGTAGCCAACCCCAGAGTTCTCCTTACCTTCAAATCCTCAGAGAGGTCACTATAGTCCATCTCAATCAGAGCTTCTCGTGCATACATGTTGGAAGTCCTCTGTGAACTGCTGGTTGGCTCCTCCCCTTGGGAGCCACCCTGAAATCAGTCAAAAGACAAAGGAAAGTTCACTTAACCCTTACAATCCTGGCTCAGAATTCTTTCCTCCTCTCCCTGTAGAGTTATTTTCTTACCTCCTCCTGGCTGATATCATCCATGGTGCCTTTGCAGAGGGGTAGCTTAATGTCTTGCATCTTGCAGGCTTGCAGTAAATTGTGGCGGTCACTACGTTTCTGCTCCAGCTTGGTCTCAATGGCAGTGACTTCCTTCTGCAAGTGAGTCATCTCTCTGCAGAAAATGGCTCAAAGTGAAAGGAAAGTCCAGAGAAAGCAGCTTCCACCTCTGTAAAACTCTTGAAGTAGGCCAGGTGTCAGCAACCCACGGCTCCAGAGCTCTTTGGGCCCTCTGCTGTGGCTCCCTGTCCCATCACTGCTTGGCCCTGCCTCTCACCCTTTTATTTCTTTTTGGGATATTTTTGGAAATCTGGGCTGGCTGAGGAATGATCATCCACCGCGGTAGAGGCTTTCCTTCAGGCAACCCTCCCCCTCCTTCTCATGTGACCCTATGGCTGGCTATGGTTGAGCTGAGAGTGTGCACATGCGTGGGAAGTCTCTCCTCAAGTGAGCACCAAAGCACAGGAAAGGTACATGCGGGGTGGGTGGCCGCTTGCTTAAGGACAGTCTTAACAGGACATGGCTTCTCTCCTGCACTAAAGCTCCGGCCACCACCCTGCCATGTGTCCCCCTACCCCAGCAGCTCTTTGACCAAGCATGGAGGGCACAAACTCCATCCCGAAACAGCAGGAAGCAAAGGCTGCCTTATGCTCAAGGAATGGCTGACTGCACATGCTTTTCCTGTGCTTTGGCACTTGCTTGAGGGTCATGTGTGTGCATGCTCTCGGCTCAGCCACAGCTGGCCAGAGGGTCACGGGGGAAGAGGGGGGAGGAGAGTAGCTGGAGAGTGCAGGAGCAAAGCAGCCCTGTACCTGCCTTCATGCCACATTTGCACGTAAGGCAAATGTGGTGCAAAGGGGGAGAGAGGGGAGGAGAGGGACAGAGACACAGAAAGATGGGGGAGACAGATGGGAAGATAGGGAGAAGGGGGAGAGACTTAGAGAAAGTATGGTTTTGTGGTTGAATAGGCATGGCATGGGGGGGGGTCATGTGAAGTGTGGGAGTGAGTGGCATCAAGTTGGCCACACCCATCCAGGTTTTGTGGCTCCCAATGGTTTTTTTTTCTATAGGAAACAGGTCCAAATGGTTCTTTGAGTGTTTAAGGTTGCAGACCCTGAACTAAGCAATGCCAAGAGAATGATTAGAAATAAGACACATCAGACATTCTCATTGTGAGTCTTTTAGGACTGGAGACAGCAAACACCTTTGATTTTAGAACAGAATAACAGAGTTGGAAGGTACCTTTGGGGTCTTCTAGTCCAACCCCCTGCCCGGGCAGGAAACCTGGCAGCAATTCAGTCTGAATTAAAAAATGTACAACAACAGGCGGAAGATAATAAGATAATAAGAGAAGCCTGTGGAGGAAAGGGCTGGAAAAGGAGGTGAAGGGCATCCAGAAAGAAAAACAAAAAATGGAGAATGTTATCTTAAATATTGAGCTTGATAGAATGTCATTTTATCTTAGATTTCAAAATATTGAAGAAGAATCGGGGGAGGATATTAAAGATATGATGAGTTCAATGTTGGCAGAATTTATAGGGAAAGAGAAAGAACGTATTGGGTGGGA
>JANHFP010003779.1:74728-85018 GCA_032468135.1 Calamaria suluensis
TGACAAACCCATGTTGACTTTTGGTCATTGCTTTGTTTGTTTCAAGGCATTCAGTGATTCGTTGCTTGATTATCTTTACCAAGATCTTAAAATGAACCCAGAAGGCTACTGGGAGCCAATGCAGCTCGCGCAGGAGAGGGGACACCCGCGAGAATCTAGGAGCTCCCATAATCACCCACGCGGCTGCATTTTGCACCAGCTGGAGTCATCATGGCCCTATGGAAACAATTTTCTTTACATTCACAAAATAGTTGATTTAAACTTCCATTCAGGTCTGTGGCTTTGCTGGTAGGCCTTTGGACCCTCTCCTGCATTGGTGTAATCTACACTATGCAGATGCTTTTCTTCTTGCAATTTGTCTTCTTGCATTTTTCAGATCTAGTTTTGGATTTTTCTCTTGACATTTAGATGTATATCTGGTATATTCATTGGCTCCTCCAACACACAAGTCATAAGACTTTGTGCTCAGCTCTATTTTTCTACTCCTTTACTTTAAAAAAAACTGTTTTGTTTAAAAATGGCGATTATGCTGCCAAGTAGTTTAATTCTTCACTATCTGGGCTTGCATCTTTCTTTAAGGATTTTTCTTTAGCAGCTTTTGATCTATGGAGGTCACTGCTGTATCAAAGAAGGAAGAAGGAGTGTTTAGAGATTTCTAAAATCTGTCCCTTTAGTAGGTCAAGCAGTATCGGAAAGGAATGAATGCCCTACTGCCTTTCAGATGGATACTACTGTCCCCTTAGATTCCTTTTCAATATGGTCTTCATCTATGCCCACTGGTCAAGCCTTAACATCCCATGCTTAGCTGGCATTGTGAAGTTCTTGTCTTTTTTTCTATCATCATGTGCAGTATCAGTTTAATATTATAGGTAACAGTAACAGAGTTGGAAGGGACCTTGGAGGTCATCTAGTCCAATCGCCTGTTCACACAAGGCTTCGAACTGCTGAACTGCCAACCTTTCTGATCGACAAGCTTAGTGTCTTAGCCACTGAGCCACCTAGCCAGGTTGTTCCTCTGTGCACAAGAATGAATTTAAAAAAACTAATTGAAGTATTTTCCATCTCTAACTACCATAATGCACTTCTATTTGAATGGCAGTGGAGAAATAAAGTTGCACTCTTGATAGACACCATTTGCGATCAGCCTTTAGAGTGTTAAATAGACTGCCAAGTCTCTGGTGTGGAGAAGCAGTCAAAAGATTTGTTGCACACATGGGAATACTCATTCCCTGATGTGTGAGCTGCAGTCCTTTCCTTAATGGAGTTCAGTTTGCTTTTGTTTTATTGGATTCAATTTCAGACTAAGCAAGCTGTCCTGAGGTGTACATGGAAGGAAATCAAGATGGTAATTTAAGAGGTATTTAAAATGGGAATTAATTAGAAGAGTAAAACATGAATCCCCTGCTTCTGTCTTGGCCAGGGCACAACATAACCTTGCTACAGATGCTGGGAAAGACAGTTTAGTTTTAAAAACTTCCTTTATTTTGAGTAGAAAAAGGTTAATAAGGCCTTAAATGTGCCGTTCATCAAATAAATGAGCATAATGTGAACTAAAACACAAGGTGGTTCTTGGAAAACTGTTCTAATTATTCCACTCTGTTTAAATCACAGATTTGGTTCAAGTGAAACCCCTTGTTTATCATCTCTTCAGTTTATTAATTTCTGTGCCGAAGAAGCAGTACCTAAAGAATATGAGCTAACATCAAACCATCAGAAGATTAGTGATTATAACTCATATGACTGCTGGGGTCACCAAGAAAAAAAACTTTGTTCATTGAGGAAACAATGCAACCAGGTAAAAATATTGATTTAAAATGGGTTTTTTTTCTTTGCTTGGTTTAAGGTACAGTTATCACCATGTTTTACACCAGAACTTCCTAATTTATATTTCAGAATCTAAGAACAGTTAGTTTAACTTGTCAGGTACAGTCTGGCAGAATTTGAGATTCTCAGCTTAGGAGAATTGCAAAAAAAGGGGGAATGGATGGTTGCACATATTATATATGAAAATTTGTAATGTAATCTGGGTTATTTTTAAAACTGAGGCCAGCTAGATACATTTCTGAATATGTTAACATTTTATTTTTAGATAAAAAGTATAACATTGAAGTGGTAATAGCTAAATTTTTAACCATGGCTATAAAAATTTATTAGTCTTTACTCATACATTCATAATTTTGAGCTTTTAAAACTTTTCATGTTATAGTTTAATTTGCCAAACTGTTTCATCCTCAGCTAAACTTTCTGACCGTATTTTTATTTGGCTATTTGGATCTTTAGGGAATAATAAATATTGCATACATGCACATTTGTAATAAACTATGTTATCTTGCTTTCAGCTATTGGAAGTTATTTCAAAGCTCTCTTGGCAGAAACAAAAAGAATTAATAGGACTCTGCAATGCTTCCAATCCAGTTCCAAAAAGAAGTTTTCAAACATATGGAGATACAATCTTTCCTAAGTCTACTTCTAGTTAAAATACATCAATTCTCAGAGCCAGAGGGCAGTTGCAGAGGGATCTGGATGATCCCTGGAAGAGATGCAAATGCTTAAGGGGTTGGATATGATATATTTACAACCTGCATCCTATATTTTTTCAAAATTATTTCTAAAGTACTGTGATTAATTTATTGTTACAGCCAGATATTTAGACTGAATTTGGCATTTTATCCACCTATTGAATCCTTCCCAAAGACCTGGGATAGGAAGATGTTCTTGTTTGATGATGTTAAACATATCTTCACAGGCTGTAAGCTATTGCAAGCAAAGCTGATTTATGCAATTGACTGATGGTGATTTTGTCATTGCCAATGGCATTCACGGGATGCTCCAGATGTTTTGAGATTGCATCCAAAGTGCCTATTATTATTGATACTATCTTTGTTTCCTTTTGCCACCATTGTTCTACTTCTGTTTGCAGGTCTTTGTATTTTGTAATTTTATCCAGTCTGTTCTCTTCTATTCTGCAATGATGAATACGTTGAGGCAAAACAAAGTTAAGTAGAATGAGGAGATGGTGGACTAAATAATTGTTCCAGTATTTTTAAATTAGTTTTATTAATTTTTCTTTCAGAATGCATACAAATGACTTGCTTTAAATACTGGGAAATGTTGCTATGAGGAAATTTAAGGGCAATTTGTAATTGGAGTATAACAATCACTTATAAATTTGTTACCAACAGACAATACTTCATGTGGTTTCCAATATTATTTATAGTATGTCTTTTTAAGCATGAATTCAGGTACTGACTCAGCATGTGATTAATTTACCAAAAGCAGTTTAAAAAATCTATATTCAACTCTTTGGAAGATTAAGATAAAAATAGAAGTAACGATGAATGATGAATGATCAGATTTTTAATGCCTGCTGTAAAGGTTAAAAGCAGGAAGGACAATATTATTACAAGATAACTTTCTAATGAGACCCCCTTTCTCTCCTAGTATAAATCTCCTAATTTAAAACCTTGCTTCAACTACAGTTTTCCACCTGGGAGTAGGTTGCATAGAAATATTCTATTCTTATTCACTTTCTCCTTTCTGCGGTTTGGTATTTCTCTTGCATATGCTTATGACAGTTATCCATGGATTACATGAACTGTGATAGAGAAGAATTCTTGTCATTCTAAAGTTGACACTGATCCAATTTATTTTGTAGAATAAACAGTCATTTATTTTTGGGATTCCAATGCTGCTTATCTGCAGCTTTTTTGTTTATTTTTTTAATTCACAAAGGTGTAAACTAGGAGAAGAGGTATATATTTTAGAAAATTTATCTAAATACAATTTTTATATGAATTATTGGGAAAAAAGTGATTGATAGAGAAAAGAATAAAATGCATTGTGAGTACATTTTGACAGTTTGACATGAGCTGGTTCCTTCTTCCATATCAGGTCATCAGACTCTTGTTGAATCTAAATCCTTTTTGATTTGATTTCTTTAGAAATTCCTTGGAAATAACACTTGGTAACCCTCACTGATTTGCTGGTAATATGAATGTAAGAATTTATCCATTTTAAGTGGATCAGACAACCATATAATATAGTCCACATTTAGAATAAAGTTGAAAGCTGCTTCTCATCTCATACTATTTCTTCTATGACTGAATTGCATTTTCACATCTATCTAGCATAATCTCATCCCTTGTACAAATGATTAATTGTGTGGCATCTACAATATATTAACTGAGGTCATGATGATGAAGTATTATGATGATTGGAATTTCTTTCACATTGTTTATGTCATAAAATTTATCACATACTTGATCTATCATTTCCAAGGAGGTCAGAGAACATCACCTTAGATGTGAACTGTGTTACATGTGAAATACAACTGAACTTTTAATTCTTTTCTATTTGGGGGGAATGAATATGACTATCTCAGGTGGGGTTTTTTTTGTAAAGCAATGAATGTTTATACAAAAATAAAAACAAAAACTCTGATGCAGGAGCGAGGAAACAAAGTGGAACTAAGCAACATAATTCCCCCCTACAGTTATTTTAATAATTTAGTATATATAGTAAAATTGAGGATATAGGAAATGAACCTTGACAAAAATACAGAGCAACAGTTTACTTTTTAATTTTCTTAGTGTAATAAGAAATCTCATTTGATATTTATAATTTCCCAAGTCACTATGAACAGTTTCATCTTGATAAATATTGACATGTTTATGAGATATCCATCCGCTGTATAAGAGAAAGAGGGCCAAAGCCTGATACCAACTTCTACCAAAAGCTGACTCCTCATCAAACAAGTTAGAAAGCAACCACAAAGTCCTATTATTTGCATGGATATGCCCTTAGCACTGTGGCTCAGCAGGGAAGAAGCTGAGCTAATCGGCTGTAAAGCCAGCAGCATTCGAGACCTGCACACCACATGACAGGATGAGTTCCTGTCCTTGCTCCAGCTTCTACCAACCTAGCAATTTGAAAGCATGCAAATGTGAGTAGATAAATACCGTAGGTACCACTTTGATAGGAAGGTAACAGGGTGGCATAATGACATGTTGACCACATGACAGACAATGCTGGCTTAATGGTCTTGAAACAAAACTGAGTATGTCTCCCTAAAGTTTGCAGTGACTAGAAGAGTAAAATCTCCTCTTTCTCCTATGCTCTTAAAGTGCCATCCTGAAAGTTTATGCAAATTCTTGGAGCCAGGGTTTCTCCACTCTCCCAATCATCTTCATCAACAATGTTAATGGAGAAGTACTTTGATTAAGTTGTGAGAAAAACAAGGGGAATTTCAAAAATGTTAATCAAGGAGCAGTTTATCACCAGAGACATTGGTTAAATGGTGGAAGCATTCACTCTGCAAGTCAAGAGTTTGGTCCAGTTCTAGTAAAGCTGCAGTGAAGTAGAACCCTTAGAAAGTTTATCCATAACTGGTCTCTCAGCTATCTCTTTGAATATGTTAGTCTTTATTTTATCTGCCAAGTATTCATCCCCCATCCTATCTCCTTCTCCTTTTTAAGATGAACAAGATTTAGGAAAATCCTTTGCTCAGCTCTCCAGTCTCTTACCCAGGGAAACTTATGAGGCTGAGAGGAGTTGATCTACACATTCCATGCACTGTTGTTGTCATACAGCCAGCCACTCACAAGTGTAGTTATAAAGATCTGCCTTCTCAAACTGTGAACTGTAGAATTACCACCATCATTTACCCTATGCAAATTAAAATATAAAATTACAATTGTTGGTAAAGCAGACTCCCTAAATATTAAAAATGGGATTGCATTCTGTTGGAATTACATTATTCATATTCAGCAGCATGGATTATAATATATTTACATATGGCTACCATACCATACCTTGGGGGTAAGCAATGTTATACAATTGCAAAGAGAAAATGAAAATAGTAAGTCAAATTAATTGAAACCTAAGAAAAAAGAAACATAACTAACTTTAGTTCATATCACTACCATTTAAAAGTTGTTTATCCAACTTATATTTTGCAAATTGTCCTTGCTTCTAACATGCTCAGGTCCTGCTTCATACATTATCATCTGATATTTGTTACTAATTTATAGGTCCATGAAGATATTGACTAGAATCTCAAATTCATTAAAATAATGTGCCAGTTCAATATTACAAGAAGCAAATCAGCCAAATCTGGTCTGTTCACATCTTGAATGGTTTGTGGAAGTAAACTTCAGCTCTGTAAATTAAAGATTGACACCTTGCAAATGAAATCATTTTTCTACTCAGGTAGAAAACACCATGGGCAGAACCAAAATGACAAGGTGGGCTTATGTTTTTAAATACATTACTAAAATAAGCATCTTCTAAGGGTATTTTAAATACCACTGCAGAATACCCAGAATACCCCGATAATGTCAGCATTTGCAGAATACTTCCCCCCTTTTCCTTACAAATAATTTAGCAGTTCGTCATTGTTGGCTTTTGAAAAGGTATCTCAGATGGAGCCAATTTACTTTGACCCTAATTATTATTCAATAGTATTCAATAGGGACATGGTGGCTCAGCGGATAAGACAGCTGAACTTGTTGATCGGAAAGTCGGCAGTTCAGCGGTTCAAATCCCTAGTGCAGTGTAATGGGGTGAGCTCCCGTTACTTGTCCCAGCTTCTGCCAACCTAGCAGTTTCGAAAGCACTGTGCTTGTAAAAATGCAAGTAGAAAAAATAGGGACCACCTTTGGTGGGAAGATAACAGAGTTCCTTGTGCCTTTGCCATTTAGTCATGCCGGCCACATGACCATGGAGGTGTCTTCGGACAACGCTGGCTCTTCGGCTTTGAAACGGAGATGAGCACCGCCCCTAGAGCCGGAAACGACTAGCACATATGTGCGAGGGAAACCTTTACCTTTTTATTAAGTGAATAACTACAGTTGTTTTGTGAATCATCCAGTTGTCCCATTCTAAATCCGGTTTCCTCGTTGACTTTGCTTGTTAAAGGCTGACTGGGAAAGTCACAAATAGTTATCACTATAGATTTCCAGAATGGATGATGTTACTTAGTTTGGGTAATTAAACATCTGAAAGAAAATAACCCAGCTCAGAGAGCACCAGTCACATGACCTGCCCGCTACCAAGCCACGCCCCCAGAACTGGTAGCAACAAATTTTACATTTCATCACTGCTACCGTCCCTGTCCTAATGTTCCCTTTAATTGTATTCTTGTTATGTATTGAATTCATGCTTATACTTGTATATATTATCTAATATGTAATCAACAAATAAAATAAATAAATAAAAGAAAATGGAGTCAATTGAGAAGTTTATTTTACATTTCAAAATAGAAATATTTTAAATCACAATGGCTATTTTGCTTTGGCAATTGCATCTTTGAATAGCACTTTAAAACGGAAACATTAATTGCCTTGTTTGATAACTGCTTTCAAGGCAGGCTTTTAATATGTCGACTGCTGGGCTTGCTCAAGCCTCTGGTACACTCTAAATTTTTTTTTCAAATCCCCGTTCCTGAAGGATACATATTTTCAATGGAAAATATCCAAATAAACGGTAGCTGGAATGTTCCTAACTTCCCTACCACCCCACCCTGGTTGAGGGTTTTTTTTTGTCTCTTGTCAATCCTCCGCCTGGACCTGATGACCTCACACAAAGCAGCCTTCTAACCATGCAAAAGGAATGCTGAAAAATGCAACCTGTGAGCCAGGCCATGTTCACACAAAGTCCTATGGCTTCAGTGGTGGCTGGGCTTACTGGAAATAAGTAAATGAGGTTGGAGGACACAAGGACCGAGTCTGCATGAGAGAAGGTGGCTGTTACTAAGGAATAAGGAAAGAGGCCAGGAGGATGTTTGCTTTGGCACACTAAACCTCTGGAACATGCTTCATTCTTGCAGTTAGCATAGCATCTTCTTAGGCAGACCATGTGATTGAATTAAAAAAAACATAGGTGATCAATAGATGATAGTGATGGATGGACGGATGGATGGATGAGCGGTACTCATCCCCATTTCAAAGCCGAAGAGAAAGTGCTATCTGAAGATATCTCAGTGGTCATGTGGCCAGCATGATTAAATGCCAAAGGTGCACAGAACGCTGGATGCTGTTACCTTCCCACCAAAGGTGGTCCCTATTTTTTTACGTGCTTTCGAACTGCTAGGTTGGCAGAAGCTGGGGCAAGTAATGGCAGCTCACCCCCGTTATGCGGCACTAGGAATTTGAACCTCTGAACTGCCGACCTTTTGATCGACAAGCTCATCTTTCTTAGCCATTGAACCACCACAGCCCTAAATGATAGATGGATGGATGGATGGATGGATGGATGGATGGATGGATGGATGGATGGATGGATGGATTCAGCAGCTGACCTGATTTATTTCTGACTGCTCTGATGAAAAGAGAAAAAATATCTTCCCATTTGAAACAAACATTCTATGGGTAATGACAAGCAGATCCTCTCCAAAATGCTACAATTTCTTGACTTTTGTTCTAAGATTGCAACTTTTGCTTCACCATTTTAAAGCAAAGTCATTGGGATTATTTTCGATTTGTAAATTCCAATGCAGGGTGCGAACATTTGACTCTTAATTGTTTTTCATGGTTTTCCCCTTATGGTTTTTTTTTTTTTTGTACATTTCATAACTTTTTGATCTCAGGTGAAACTTTTTTTTCCCCTAAGCAGCTGGTGACCAAAACATTTGATTTAGCAAAATTTCAACACCTCTCAAAATCGGAAAAACTGCTTAGAAATTCTTTGAAGAAACTTAATTTGAAAGGCCACTTCATAACTGTGATACTGTATGCCACTAATTGCTAATGCTGTGTCTCTGGGAATTTTTTAAGGGACTACCATTTTGAAGTCTTTTTTTCCTCCCTCAACAACCACTAAATTTATTCCAAAAAAGAATCAAATATTAAAAAATTAACTTGAAGTAATGTTTTAATACATTTGGGTGATACATTGCTTCAGATCTGAAGGCAAAACAGTGGTCTGAAGCAGTGGCCCACCAACCTTTTGGGGATTAGGGACCGGTTCCGTAGCGGGATAACTTTCCACGGATGAAAGGGGGTGTGGTTTCGCATTCTGCTACATCCTGTGGATGGGGCTTCGCTTGTTTGCATGGCCCAGTTTCTGGCACGCTGTGCCCAGTGCCGGTCCATGGACTGGGGGTTGGGAACCCTTGCTGTAGAGTAAGCAAGGTAGTAAACAGCACCAGCCTCAAAATCAAATAGCTCCTTAAAGCAGCTACTGTAGGTTTATCAGCTGGGATCACATAACTGCATCTTCCAGAAGAGGAAGTATTTTAAGCAGTGGTGAAATCCAAAAAATTTTTACTACTGGTTCTTTGGGCGTGACTTGGTGGGCGTGGTGTGGCTTGGTGGGCATGGCAGGGGAAGGATACTGCAAAATCCCCATTCCCTACCCTTCAGCTGGGACTCGGGAGGCAGAGAATAGATGGAGGTGGGGCCAGTCAGAACTTTCACTACCGGTTCTCCAAACTACTAAAAATGTCTGCTACCGGTTCTCCAGAACTGTTCAGAATCTGCTGAAACCCACCTCTTCTTCCATTCCAGTGTTAATAAAACCATCCCCTTGTGAGCCTATAGAAAAAACAGGCTTAAATGTTTAGCCCGGCTGCTATTTAAAAACACTAAAAGCAAATTTCAAATTTCAGCAGTATGATCTGGGCTGACCCCGGAGCCTGAGGTGGCTAGTTGGTTGCCAGCAGGCCCCGATACAAATTCCCATCACAGTGTTGCGAGGGCTGTTTTTGGAGCAGGTATTGAAAGGGAGGCAGAAGTCTGATCTGTAGAATGCATAGCTTTTGTCTTTCCCTTACATGGAATGGGGGACAATGATCCTTGTAAAACCTGAGGCGTTTTTGCCTCAGGAGCCCGGACGACCCCTTAGGCCTTATAAGGGCAAGGCTTAGTGTTCAGCAAGCCAGCATTCTTGGCATTCTCCGGGCTGCAATGGCAAATTCCTTCCCAGGGGAGACAGAAAACCCGGCCCGTGCTGCTCTTGTTTGAGTATCCCTTGACAAAGACGGTGGTGTGGAGCTGCTAAGAAGCAGGCCTCTCCTTGGACAAAGAGCCCACTGTCCTTTCAGCTTTGGAAAGCCACGGCTAAGCAAGTGCCCGTCCCACAGGTTCAGGGAGGGAGACGGAGGAGTGGTGCCACATATTCCACAATCCAAAGATGAGGTATCCTAGTTTAAAGCACATAAAAATTCCAACAGTAAGATCAGAATATTGTTAAAAAAAATAAAACACACGTGCCCAGTTCAGTCTTAAAATCACACTGGTTTTTTTAAAAAATAAGGCCAATAAATCCCAGATGATCTTCTCAGGAGGAGGACTT
>JANHFP010003780.1:45062-58959 GCA_032468135.1 Calamaria suluensis
AATCCAATCATGCATGACTGCTCCCATCTTGTTTCGGGAGAAAAAGGATGAAGGATTAAGATTATGTGTGGATTTTCGCGGCTTGAATGAAGTTTGTGTGGACCAGGTATATCTATTACCCTTGTTTAAAGATTGGATTCCATTGTCTGCTGGGCATCCTCAGACCACCCACAAGGGAGATGAACAGCCAAAGGAAGCTGTATGGACTGCTGGGTTGGTTCCCCAACCCATTTGGGGTCCCCCTCTGTTGCAAGCACATTTTGATGGTAACACGGAGAGGGTAGCACTGTTTTTAAGCCAAGATATAAATCATTTGGATACCTATGGTAACCTCTATCCATAGTGGCTTTGACTTCAGTAATGTCAGGTAAGGTGGATGACTGGTTAGTCGACCTCCATAACGACTACGTCCGAGCTAGCTGATGTGGGTTCATTCCTAGAGACGTTAAGGATTCAATTTATGATGAGACAAGGATCCAGACAGCAGAGAATGAACTATTATCCATTAGTCAAAATGGCAGACCAGCTAAAGTATATGTGCACGAGTTCAAGAAGGCAGCCAGTAAATTGAGAACGTGGCCAGAACGAATGCTGGTCCAACAATTCAAAATAGGATTGGACAGGGAATTACAACATGCTTGTGTTACCCTGTCTTAGTGATTGGTTCAAGGCTTCAGTTGATTTAGATGTTGGCTTGTCCGGCTTGAAACCAAGATAACAGGTTTGTTGGGACTCCGAAATCATGTCCAATAGCTGTGGATGCAATTCATCGCAGGGGTGTCATATCACCTTGGGGTGCTATAGGTCGCAGACCTACCTTTACCTCTTACCGATGTGAACAATCTGGTCATTATGCCCTAGATTGTCCAATTACCCCTTTAGCCAATCATCAGCTGCCAGGGGTGTTGGGCAGCGAGCATCATCAGCGGCCAGGGCACAAGGCGTTAACCAAGTAACAGTGTATCATGAGCAGCAGTCGGTAAGAGGAGTGGATGATTTAACAATGCTGAGTACAACCCCATCAACCACAACTTTAAATGAGAACAGTGATAGCGATGGGCCAGATGATCCCATGGTAAGCAACTGCATTCCTTCATAATACCAATTGTTTTAAAAAATATAAACAAAATGACGAGTGTGAAAAGGGATGCTCTTATAGATACCGGATGTCCCCATTGTTTAATGTCTACAAGAGTGGCCGAGATACTGGGTTTAAAATCCTACACATTACAGAAGCCCATTAAATTTGAACAAATGGACAGGTCAGTCTTAGGGGGCATTTCGGCAACTAGAGTGAGTTGGTACGGTTAGAGATCGGGGAGAAATCAGAGTGTTTACTGTTTATTTTAATAGATAAAATGACCGAAGCAGTTATTCTAGGTTTAGCCTGGATCGACCATTGGAAGTCGGTTATATGCTGGGATGAAGCTATAGGAGAATGCATTTACCAGTGGGTTTAGATTGCCAGATGGACATGCATGGTACCCCTGCTGGATTGAATGAATCAATAAATTGCAAGGTAGTAGAAAAGGACCATGAGGGTATCCCAAAGCATTATTGAGATCTATGGAGGGTGTCTAATGAACAAGAATGTGACGTACCTCCCAATCGAAAGATTGACTGTGTAATCAAATTGATTCCAGGGCCTACTTTGCCTAAACCACGCATGTATGCAATGACCCCCCAGGAAATTGAGGAATTAAGAAGATACATTGACAAGAGCCTAAAGCGGGGGTTTATCAAACCAATCCAATCATGCATGACTGCTCCCATCTTGTTTCGGGAGAAAAAGGATGAAGGATTAAGATTATGTGTGGATTTTCACGGCTTGAATGAAGTTTGTGTGGACCAGGTATATCCATTACCCTTGTTTAAAGATTTTTTATCCACTTTGACTACCGTTGTAATATTCACGAAGTTAGATCTTAGGAAGCTTATAATAGGATCTGGAGCGGAGACGAGTGGAAAACTACCTTCAACTGTCCCCTGGGTAGTAATGGTTTCAATGTCATGCCGTTTTAGATTACGTGAGGGACCTGCTGTGTTCATGTAGTTAATAAACAGTGTGTTATATGAGTTCTGTACTAGGGAGTGTAAGTATATCTGGATGATATATTGATATACTGCTGAACTGTAGAAGAGCATGTCCCACTGTCCCAAATAGCTCACTACTCACTTTTCTAGACAGCTATTATTGTGTCTAAAAGCAAGATACTCTTCTCCATTTTTTGTCTGAGTAGGCAGAGATCCATGGGTGACCCTGCTATTGCATACCAGTTGCCACAGTACACTGAATAGTGTCAGTAATAAAAGCAGTCATATTTGTTGGAATAGGAGAGTCTTCCTGTTGGGGGCTTCTAAGGCCACATGCGTGTGTGTAAAGGTAGCCAAAGCTGGGGATCCCTGATGCCTGGGAAGATGGACCCTATGGGGATCAGCTAGGTCATGATCTGGAATAGAATCAAACAGCTTATTGCTGTTGTCTAGTAATAAAGTAGCATGACTCTCCTCCCCATCTGGAGACCAGGCAGCAGTGGCCAATTGTGTTGAAGGCCCAGGTAAAACCTCCTAAGAAGGAGGAGATATGGGATGGGCAGTTTGCTGAGATCCCTGCAGGCGTCAAGCTTGCTTTTTGGCCTCCCCGATGGCCTTTTCTATGGCCTTGTCCATGGCCCTGTGCCTTTTCTTGGCCTCCTTCTCAGAAGCCTTTGATGGCTGTTTGAGGCTTTTGGCAGGGGGAGCATGAGACATCACTGTCCCTTCTTGGTGAACCTGGCTGTCAGTAGTCAAGGCTTGGTAAGCCCTCTTTCAAAGTTGTTGGGATGGAGTGGCAGCCATTTCAAATTGGCTAGGAAAGTCAGAAATTAGAGGCCTCTAATGCACACATGGCCACTCCTAAAGGCCTGTGCCAATTATGAGACTCCAATGGACAACCTGGGTGACTGTGATGATCAGTGGGGAAAACGGTCCTGCCCAGGCTCCCTTCCCTTGACGCAGCTGGGACAGAGGGGAATGTCAGGACTGGTGGCCTTCCACGAGGCTGCTAGTCTGTCTGAGGCACTAGCAGGCTAAACTGGGCCAGTCTTACCAGCTCACCGTAGGACCTCTCGCCAAGTCGCAGGCAGGTGGCTCCGCTCCTAGCAGGAAAGTGCCACAGAGACTTGCTTGTGAGCACAGACACCACATTCCTTGTGGAAATAGGGTGGAAGCCTCAATACTCTGCTGCAAAGTTTGTTGATCGGCCCAGGCCCAGGAGTACTGCTCCTATGTGCTGCATTCAGCAGCAGTTTCACCACGAAGTGGCCTCCAGTGGTTACTGCTGGAAACCAGGAGGAACACCAGAGCCCTGGTGTCCTCCACAAGTGTTTGCCGCTTGCGCCTTTAGCGGAATAGGGACAGCTTGCCCTTCACGCTGGGATTGGATTGGTTCAACCAGCAAAGCTGGGAACCCTCCACAATCTTCCTGCTGCAAAACAGCCCTCAGCGGTATTAAACTGGCTTGCCCTTCTCTCTGGTAAATTGCTGGCTCAACCAGCAAACTGGGAGCCAACGTCAAGATGAGTTCAATAATTGTAGTTGGAATGGGACTGCTTAGAAAAACACATCTGTCAGATCAGACTGAATCTGAAAATTGGAAGGCAAGAAGAGGAGCTTTTCAAACTGCAGACTCAGTCTTATTGGATCAGACAGAGTTAACCCATTCCTGACTGCTGGTCCTGCCTTACTGGAGAATATGTGGAGGATAAACGTTATTTCCAGTAGTAGAGACATTCTAGGGAAATACGGGGAATAAATTATAGGAACATAGTGAAACAGAGCTATGGAAATAAAAAAGGATTATTTTTTTTAAAGAATTGCAGTTTTCTGTTTTAGGTATTGGTTTTAGCCAACGTAACTGGTAATCAGGAATGTTGAGAACTGAGTTTAAAAAGTCTGAAAAGCCCAATATATAATCCGTAAGGCTGCCCAGAATCACCTTACTGGTGAGAGAGGCTGCATATAAATGTAGTAAATATAAATAAATAAATTCCCCAATCCATTCCTTAGGGCAACTCAATTTTAAGTTGTTGTAATGAGCAATATTTTAGAAATATTTGGCAATAGAATCAGTTATCTATATTAAGAGTCTGTGTAAAGACAATATGAAAACTCTATGCTAATAAAAATTTTCTTTTCCTGACACAATGAGAAGCAATTTAAATCTAAATGTTTAAGAAAGAAAATAGTCTGTACTTGAGCCCTTCCAGGAAGGCAATGAAGGGGATAGAAGATGTGAAAGGTTACACAGTTGGAAATGGAATCCATATGATGAACTAGCTGGAACTGTTTATTCCCTTAAATAGAGTTTAATATTTTTAACTGAAAATACAACTAAAATTACTTGAATGGGCTGATCTTGTTTTTTCTGCATATTTATTTAAATATAAATATAAATTAAAACATTTATATGGTTATATTCTATTTAAAAGATATTTAACAATAAAACATTGATGAGAGATTTTTCAGATTTACACGTCAGCCTCTAACATGGTGGTTGTAGTAACATGGGTTAGGGCGCCTGTGTCTAGTAAGAGCTGGGGCTTCCAAAGAAGCTGAAGTTAATGAAAGATATGTAGCATTCTGTGAAAGCCTTGAATCTAATAATCCTACAAGGAGCAGAATCCCATTAAAAAAATCAGAAGAAATTTCTCATAAACACTGAATCTTTGGATTTTACTTATTTCAAGTATGTCCATGGATATGATAACCATACCAATCAGATGACAGCTGGTCATAATGTCCATTATTCCCAATGCTGAATGATTCCAAACTCATTTTCTCATGAAACATCAGTGTTGTATATCAACTGGTTGTGTTGTTGTCAAGAAAAAAATAAGCTCACTGACCTATTCCCAACTTAGAATGGTTGACCAGTGGATACAAATGATGCATAACAAATAAAAACCCATTCATATTTTTTTATTATTCATAGCATTCTTCACAAATGGGGAACACTGTAAGATAAATACCTATCTGTGGTCTCAATATTTATTTTGTCCAGAAAGAATGGAACCATTTTATAAAATCTGTGATCCTCATTACATGTGGATGAACTAAAAATCATCCCAATTTAGCATTAAAGGAACTGAGAAATTAAGAAGAATTGTAAAGATTTCCTTGTGTCCCAGGTGACCAGTGCAATTTCAGTACCAAGACCGGAAGACTTCCGTGTAAGACAGAAATGACATTGGATAGGATGGAGGTCAGTTCTGCAACAGATTAATACTGTAGTTCTTCCAATGGTATGAACTGAAGGACTGCATCATTAAGCTCTAGCATTATTTTATTGGGAAGATTGTAGGGAAGGGTGAAGAGGGTTAAAACATTAGAAGATGCAGAACTTCCCTTGTGAATGAAAGCTAGATTCAGTTGATTATCAATTACTTGCTTTTTAAAAAGACATTTTGAATTCTTGTATATGTATTCAGAGTAGATTTCAATTTGAATATTTTTTTCAAAATTTCCAAGACCAACTTTTTATTAAAATGTGTGGTAATAATGCAGTTTCAGAGGCTAGCATCACTTCCTTCTCCCTGTTTTGACTTTAATTTGACCTAGTATATACAGTAATACCGTGGCACTTGACTGCTTCTTAATGTCAGCTGCCTTGTGACTCACTATTTCTTCCAGCTGAAAGAATGGGCCAAGTGAATAAGTCACATTTTCTTGTGACATACACCATTGATTTTAGTATTTGGCACATCTTCTGGAATAGATTAGTGACAAGGATCGAGGTACCACTGTAGTATATTTTGGAAAACTGAATACACCACATAGAAACCACCTCTTTCCTAAATTTCAACTTTTACAAAATGCCATTAGATTTACCCTGCCACTTCCCTTAAACCTGTTGAGTTCATGGTTTTTGTAACCTAAATTTCAAACTGACAAATTTGTAAAGGGACATTCACTTATCTTATATCTTTGTAAAAAATGTTATGATGCCATTTAGAATGTAATCAATAGATTGTACTGTATTATGAATGTGCTGAAGAAGAGTAAAACATCCAGTCTAAGTAATTCTGCATATCAAACTACTTTGTCATATAAATGCAAACAGTGCAGCTGAACAACTGTCAAAGTAATTGTATAAGATCTCCCAATGCATATTTTTTGAATGTTTAATGTTACAGGGGTTGTGCACAAAAATTTAAAAAATACATTTTGTCTCAAACCTAGCACAAGAAATTGCATCTTCAATTGACTTCAGTTTCATAAAAAGAACAAATTGTGTTAGTTCTAGGATTCAGAGAAAGTCTAAAGGGCAAGGATGGGAGGGGATATCAAAAATCTGTTTGAAACTCCACCTCCTTTTTAGGTATAATACTGCTGGGGGAATCGTGAAGTGTCTTTTACAAAATGAAGAGATTCCAACACAACATACTCTGTCTGTTTGCCCCCAAATCGTGCCAATTCTTTCCTCTCCCTGCCTCTATCCCCATCTAGAAGAAACAATCCTGGGAACACGTGGGCATGGTCAACATGAAACCAGCTGTTCCATGTCCAGAGCAAATTTTGTATGGAACGTTTTGCACATTCCTACAGTTACATATTCAGTTGGAAATGCAAGCCAACCTAGTTGCTGTGCCAAAGGGAATTCGCAATCATTTATAAATAGATGTTTATTTTAGAAGTGTGAACAGATACATATATAAAATCGCATTTGTATATTTTTATATCCAAGCATACTTGGAGTTCACATGCCTATTTCCACAAAGGCAGCCAATACAGGGCTGTAAGCAGATACACATATCCAGTCATAAAGACAGAAAGGTTTCCTTGAGCTGCCACTTTGGCATAGATTATTGTCGTGAAAAAATTGGCTTAAAATGTAAAAGTAACTTGATTAGGTCTGTGAACCTGGAGACTGACCTCTACATCTTGGTAAAGACTTAGTTATAAGCAGAGCAGAGGTAAATGTAGTATTCTGAAGGGAGAGACAGAGACAGAGGATAGGCACAGTACAACAGCTAATTAAGCATTTGATGTGCAACAGATGTTCTGTACAGAACCAAAAGCAATGGTATTACAGGTGTTTTTATTATGTAGCTTAAATGCAGCTTTAATTGCCTATGTAAAGCAGGGGCTGTAACTTCCAAATTTATAATGTGGATAGTTTATTCCAGTTTTTAATGCCTTTGAAATCCTGTAACCACTACACAATAACATTTTTAAGTGTCAGAGCTTAAGAAGGATTTTATTCTCTAACGATGATCTTGAAAACCTTCCTGTTTTCCTACCTTCCTTCCTTCTGGGTGTTATAGCACTTCAATCTGTTCAGGTTTTGGTACAGTGCCAAGAATTAATCATGAGCTAAAGTTGTCCATGTTTTGAGCTTCTCCTATTTTCTTAATGGAAATCACTCTGTTTAATCACTCGGTTTGATTGTCACATAAAAAATATTGAGAGAAAATGTATTTCTTTATAATGAAATATACAAACACACGAGATTATTAAAATAAAGATATTTTTTCAATAATGTATGTGATTGGTTGCACTGAATTTTTTCAAACTATGGAAATTAACAGTGTTTAATACTGTGTGCTTTTTTACAATCCTTATCCTAAATATAATCTAATTCAATGTCATGTACTTGTTAAAAACCTGTGTTGATCATGTTGATGTATAGTAGTGCTTTTGTTTTATTGTTCTGAATTTCCTCTCCTAAATTTAATATAGTACACAATATAATATTGTGAATCTTCCACAGTAAACTGAATGTGTTATGCATTGTTTCATATCAGTCTGCATTATCATGCATCAGTAGATAAACCAATTTGATTTACTTATTTATTTTTGCATAATTCTTTATCCATATAAGTTATTTAAAGCTACTCCTGTAGCACAGATCACATTTGGAACATAACAAACGTACACAAAACTTTGTGCAGAATTGGTCAGCAGCTTTGGGGAGGAAAATGAAACAGCAAGTTGAAGAAAGATTTATTGTTTTCCACCTGTTCAGTTCCCATCTATTTTTTCCTCTCTTGAAGCAATATGCAGAGCATCATTGCAGGGCTCGTTGCCTAAGGATGGTAGATATCTTTACGTTCTCAAGTATCTCCAGCCTATATTTAGATCATTAGAATCTGAAAGTCAGCTGCTTTTCAAGCCCTGTTGCATATACCTATAAGAATCAATCAAACTTTCTGGCCAAGAATTCTAGGAGGGGTACACAATGAAAACAAGAAACTCAACTTTATGCAGCACATAAACACACACTTCCCATAACTGCCTAAATTCCTGAACTTAGAGCAGAAAGCTCATTAAAATTTCAGTAGTGTACTGTGGCAATGGAGAAAAAATAATCTCTTGTGTTCTTCATTTTCCTTTAAATGTTGATCTACAGTTCTCAATTTGGAACAGTTCATTTAGTCATTGTTCAAAGTTACAATGACATTGGAAAAGTGACTTATAACCATCTTTCACACGGCCATTTTAGTATCTTCATGGTTATGTAATTTGCATTTGGATGCTTGGCAACTGACTCACATTTATGATGGTTGCAGTGTCCCTGAATCATATGATCCCCTTTTCCAAATGTCTGACAAGGAAAGTCAATGGGGAAACCAGATTCACTTAACAACTGTGTTATTCATTGAACAACTGCAGTGATTCAATTAACAAATCTGGCAAAACAAGTAAAAATGGGGCAAAACTCATTTAACAAATTTCTCATTTTAACAGCATAAATTTTGGACTCAGTTGGGGTCATTATCTTTAATTTTGTTGTTTGTTACATTGGACACTACTTTGAGAAAAGGAAACTTGTGTTGTAAATAAATAGCATACTAAGAATTATATTTTAACATTAGAAGTTAACAGCAAAATATAAATGTGATTTTATAAATTTCTGGTTTGGTCACATCACATTAAAATTGTTATTTTAAAAGTTAAATAAAACTAGTCCTTTATTTGATTACCACCAAAGAGTATTTCATACAGGTTGGAATAGCTAATCTCAAACAGTGTGTTAAAAGGAGAGGGCCAGAAAAAATAATAAATGTTATCACAGGCTGTGAATTTTTCTAACATGCTCAAGAAGTACAAGTAATCCTCGACTTACAAACACAATTGAGCTCACAATTTCTGTTGCTAAGTGAATTTTGCCCCATTTTATCACTTTTCTTGCCACAGTTGATAAGTGAATCATTGCAGTTTAATAACATGGTTAAGTGAATTCTTTTACCACAGATAAGAAATTTATGGGTTATTCAAATTATACAGCTAAATAGCTTGGCAAAGTAAAAAAATACCTGTACACGATATCCTTTAAGAAATGGTGACAGGTTCTTTATTATTAAAAATGTCACCATTTTAACTTGATTGAAGTAAAGATAAAATAGCCTGCAAAATAGATTTCCCATTAGGTATCAAGTGAGACTGCTTATTCAGGTACACTGTACATCACATGGTGAGGATAATCCATTGAAGATTATTTCCACCAATATGCTCAAACGTCTTGGAGGCTTCTGCTGATCCAGATTGCTCTATGCTTATACCATTGATTCAGTGCATTTACTCACTTCTTAAATTTATTTCCCACAATACTTGCTGTTTCACTTTAGCTGTTCCTTAATGACTGCTAATACTTCTTTTCACAGTCTTAGCTCAATAGCATTAAACTGATAATCCGTTATTTCACAAAAGGTTATTAGTTTCAGGTTATTAGGTATTTTCATGTGTTCACTGTGTAGTTTTGTTTGAGTACACAATAAAGAGGCATGAGCCATTATATGTCAGATATGACTATATTGAATATCTTGTATCTGGAATGGAGATGGTGGAAGATAAGCCACTTCTTAGACAGACCCTTACATAAATTTGCCTAGAGTCTAGACATTATATACTCATCACAATGTTCAAAGAGCAAAGTTCATGCTGGGACATAACAGACAAAAGTTATGTGTGTGTATGTTCACATGCCTTAAAGTCAGTGCTGACTTTTGGTGACTCCTTGGACAAGTCCCTGCAGTCTTCTTGGCAAGATTTCTGAAGTAGTTTGAGACATAGGCCAAGTTCACTTAGCTGGCTTTGTGCCTAAAGCAGGACTAGAATTCACTCCCAGTTTCTAGTTTGATACTTTAACCACCACATCAAGCTGGCTCTCACAAAAGCAATCCTTAATAAATAAATATAACAAGCAGTCCTGTGCTGAACTGTAAATAAAAACTACTTGCTTATGAAGCCCAGTAAGCAATTGATTAATTTGACTTCTGGTTAAGTGAACTGAAGTGATTTGGACAGATTACAATGTTAATTAAAAACTTTAAAAAGTTTTTAAAAACAGAAGAGTTAATGAAATGTGATGAAAATAAAACAATAGAAATTTCACTATTTCTGAATAGAATGGAAGTTACAAGGAATGCTGTAATTACAAAAAAGGTAGGTAAAATTACATTTTAAGGGATTTATTTATTTATTTTTGAGTGGCATGATGGCCTAGAGGTGGAGTTCTGGCCTGACAATCAGGAAGGAGGCTGGGGGTTCGATCCTAAGTCTAAGACTGTAATAATAAGTTGAAAAAAATGATCCTAGGTAGTGACATCCTCATCAAGAAGGGCACTCAGCCAGTAAATGCTAATGCTGCATTCAGTTGCCCTGACTTTATCCCAGTGCAGGGGATTTTATAGGGTTGTTCAAAAATCACATTTTTTAAGAAGGAATATTAACATCAGAAAGATGTTCCTGGTAGAATGCTAGATACTAAGTTTTTTCTAGTCCTATGAGGCACTTCCTATGAATAAAATGTTTTTTAAGTTATAAAATCAGTTCAACTAATCACTGCTGAATTACCACTCTTAACATTCTATACATAACACCTAGAGTGCTTCAACATCTAGCATAATTTTGGGCTCACACAATAAAATGTAGCTGTAAAGAGGTTTAATAAATAAAAAGGTGAGCCTCCTGAACAGTTAAAGGAAGTATGGCAGAAAAGAAAAATGTAGAAATGGAGTCTACAAAGTTTCAGCTAGTGTAGAAGTTAGAAGGTCTAGAATTCTCATTCTGGTGATTCAAAATGAAAATGTTCCTGAAATCTCAAGTATTTTTTAAAATTTATTTTATTTTTATTTATGCTGCACAAAGAGAGACACTTGGGACCATGGTAGGAACAAAGAGCTTGAGGTACTGGAAATAACACTAATAGAGTAATCATTGCTCTAGATATGCTACACAAACAAACACACACACACACTTCAACTCTCAAGAAGTATGTTATCTTAATTCCACATCTTTAAACTTATGAACCTTTATGAGTAAACAAAGAAGCAACATATGTAGATCACTTACTTTCAATGAGTCTTTCGTTTTCTTTTTGTTTACATTCCTTCTATCATTTACAGTACATGTGTTGTAATGTGCACTGTACATTGTGTTAGATGTCCCTAATATGCAGCTAATGCTCCATAATTTTAATAAAATACTTTCAACTATATGATTTTTTAGTTTTTTTATGTAATCAAAAACATATGCATAATTAATATATTCAGATTTGTACATATGAACAAAAATGTACTTCAGGCTCAGCAAGAAAAAGGTTAATTAACCTTAAAAGATTTCACTTTCCTCAGATGTATAACTTGCAATTTCAACTTGGCCATTAGATGATTTCTCCCACACACATTTGGGAACCGCTCATCTGCCTTTAGGAGGGTCATTATACAGTGATCAAAATACAGGTAGGCCTTGACTTACAGCCATTTGTCTAATCACCAAAGTTACAAAGGCACTGAAAAAAGTGACATGACCAATGCTCACATTATGACCTTTGAAGCATTGCAACAGTCACATGATCAGGTATAACAATCATGGCAGAAAGTTCTTAAAATGGGCCATAACTCAATTAGTAATTGCCCTGCTTAACAGCAGAAAAAATGGGCTCAACTACAGTCATAAGTCAAGGACTACCTGTAGACCTAAATTTAAAAACCTCTGAAGACATCTTACCATGTAGGCTTTTTGGTAAATTCCGTTCAAAGATTTCTTTTATATGTGCAGTTACATCTACAAATGATGCATCAGTTTTGTATTAGCAACATCATTAAAATAAACTTGTTATATTGAGCCTATGGAGAAACTGGGCCAGTCACACTCTCTTAGCCCTAGGAAGGAGGAAAGGGTAAACTGTTTCTGAAAAACCATACCAAGAAAACTGCAGGGAGGCACTCTTTTTCTTCCAAAGCTGTGGATAGAGTTAATTTGCAACATGTACAAGTATATTATTATGACAGTTCTACAGAGGAATTGTCGAGTCTGTCATCTGCACCTCTGTAACTCTGGTTTGGTTCTTCAACCCAAAAAGACAGACACAGATTTCACAGGATAATTAGAAAAGAAAAAAAACTATTGATACCAACCTGCCTTCCATTGAGGACCTGTATACTGCACAAGTTGAAAAGAGGGCTGTGAAAATATTTACAGACCCCTCACATCCTGGACAAACTGTTTCAACTCCTACCCTCAAAATGATGCTATAGACTAGAGCACTGCACACTAGAACTAGACACAAGAACAGTTTTTCCTCTCCTAAACAAATAATTCCCTCAGCACTGTCAAACTATTTACCAAGTATGCATTAGTATTAATCTTCTCCTCGTTTCTATCACCCATCTCCTTCCACATAGGTATGACTGTAACTTTGCTGCTTGTATCTTTACAATTTATATTGACTGTTTCCTAATACAATTTGATTGCTTATCTGTACCCTATGACTATCATTGAGTATTGTACCTATGATTCTTGATGAACATATCTTTTCTTTTATGTACATTGAGAGCATATGCACCAAGATAAATTCCTTGTGTGTCTTTGTGTAACATGACCAATTCTCACATTATGACCTTTGAAGCATTGCCACACTTGTCCAATGAATAATTCTATTCTATTCTAAACATGCAACTATTTCTGGTAAAATATATAGTATCTTCACTGATACCATCTTTAGATTTTATAATGAAAGTTATTTAATGAGGGGACAAGTAATGATTCCTTGATACTTTGACCATTCTGAAGATTTTCGTGTTTCTCTTCCACAGAAGGCTGACTTCAGTTTCCACAGCAATGTTTTGTTGACAGTTTTCATCAGTAGTAAACACACCGACTGAAGCGTTGGTAAAATTCCTATGTTTTGCCCGAGTCATTTCTCAAAGGCTTTGTTGCTGAGCAGCGGCGAAGTTCCCAAATTATTCATAAAGCACAACATGGAATTTTACGTTGAAGAAAAAGATTTTAAAAAAAACGTTTTAATAGAGAGGACGGGGTTATTGAAAAGCAGGCATCCCCCCCGGAAGTGAGTTTTGCTGCAAGATTTTAGGAAGTCCTTAGTCGTCAGTTTTACTCCACAGATGAGCAATACATCTGGCAGTCGGTTGAAGATACTAAAGCTTAAATGCCAACGGAGGGTTATGGAGATGCTTCCAGGCGACTTAGGCGCGACTAAAACAAATCACTCCTCATATCTGACCCTCGTTGTGCAGGAATCGCTTGGGAGGGCGCACAAAGGTTTCCCCTTCGCCTATCATAACCTCCTTCTTTAAGGAGCCCGCCTGCCACTTCGGGGGCTTTCTTCCGGGGAAGCGGCTGCAATCTGGTCGCTTTAGTCCGGACCAGAGCACGTTGCGTGGAAACAGCCGCTGAGACCGACTTAACCGCCAAACTCCCGCTTTGTGTAGCCGAGAACCAACGAATTAGGAGGGGGGAAGAGAGAGAATGCCAGAGCGTCGTGCAACTCTCGGCCCTGAAGGAGGCGGCCGAGGGTAGACAACAAGTCCCGCTTCCCGCCCCGCCTCTACACTCGGGCTCCCATTGAAATACATTTTATTCTTTTTCTCTCTCAACAGCCCCTCCCTCCCTC
>JANHFP010003780.1:60003-73603 GCA_032468135.1 Calamaria suluensis
CTGGAGGGAGGAGAGAGGGAATGGTTCCTTTCAGACCTGCCGCCTGTTCCAAGCCGCGCTTGGAGCTCTGTGTTGACTTCTAGTAGATAAAGCGTTCTAAAGGGGGGGAAAAAGGAACATTAATTCCCGGCCGCAAGTGGAGAAAATCGCGGGTTACATTTTGCGCGCCTGTAGTCTGGAAAAGTGAAATCCCGGAGAAACACCGGGGGGGGGGGTGGAGAGGAGGGGGGAAGGGAGAAGACTTGCAATGAACATGTACTTAGTTCTTCGTGTTACCCCTCCTCTCCCCTCCCCCCTTTTCATTCTCTTGTTTGTTTTGCTGGTGCTAATTTATCCTGACTTTCGAATACACTAATGTGGGAGATCGTCGTCGTGTTAATGTTTATCCTGCAACGAAAAGCTCTCCGTCTGAGTTTTGGCTGTGAAATGAATCGCTTTCACTGGCCTTTGCCAGGAGACCCCCTTGCACTCCCCCCTTCGAAAGTAGAGTTTTCCCGGGGCGCTGCCCATTCTTTTTCTGGGCTTTCTCTTGCGAGATGCCTAAACCGCCCACGATTGCCTCCCTCCCCCCTCCCTTAGCACCCTTTACGTGCTGAACGCGCTCCAGAATGTAAGCAAATGTTACACTGGACGCGCGATCTGGAAGGAAACAAAGCCAAAAGTTTTGTGCGTGCATTCCTGTGCTGCTTTTGTCACGGATATCCCACTTCTTGGGTTTGAGCTTGAGGCTGTCTAGCAAGAGCTAGCGAGGATGGCAGTTGAGACTGGTATGCAGACTTCTTTGATGGACAAGTTTGGTTGGGTTTGCTTAAGTTTTGTGGGAGGTGTTCGTTTTGTCCACCTTGACTCTTAACAGTTGCTATTACCTCTGCCATGTCCTGCCACTGCTTACAGGATGTCTCTTGGAGACTTGTTGGGACTTGTCAGTGCCAGCGTGACTTCTCTTTCTTGAGCCCTTTTGATTTTTTTAGACAGCTGCCTTCTGCATGGTGCTTTGGGCAGAAAAAAGAGTCATTCAAGAGGCTTTGGGGATTTCCCATTTCCCAGGGTTTTGCTACCTCCATGCAAAGTAGCATCTTCCAGCTTTTGAAATCGTCTTGGGTTAATTGAGATTTCATATGATTTGATCTGTTGGTCCAGTCTGGCTGCAGGTAGAGGATCCCCCCTTTCTGCAACAACTGGGATTTAAAGGTTTAAATATTGCATATGTTCAGCTTGAGAGGTGGCATCAGTGTTTGAAAAGTTTGTTCAGAGGCAATGAGGGTGACAATGAAGACACTCTACTGAGGAAGAGACATTTCTTTTGCTGCTTGTTTATTTCTATTTTCCTATGCACAGCGATTTTGGTATGCTCTCCATGGAGTGTATGGATAAATAAAGAAATTCTATCCCTTAAAAGGAAGGAAAATTGAATTAATCACTTTCTATTTATCCATGTCCATATTTATTTTCTAAAGCAATCTTTTTTGTCTGAAATCATAATTTTGTAAATTATGCCCATAATTTTGGTCAGTTTTGGCTAAAACTGAAAATTTGTATGGTCCGTTTTGTTGATTAAAAGCAGAATTTTTCCCAACCCACCTTTACTAATACTATATGTTAGCCTATATCCAATTTATAATCTTGTATAATCAAAGTTTGGGTAAATTAATAGTTTGTCCTTTGGTTTTTGAACTCTCAGAGCAAATCCCTAACCTGGATAAGGACCCTGGTAGGTTGGTGGTTTATTCCTTTCTTTCCTGGATTCACATGGATAGTTGAAATTAACAACCTGTTTTTTGCTTACATAAATTCCATTTGTATTTATTTTGTATGTATGGGGAAAATGTACTTAAAACTGCAGTGGCACACACTACAGTAGGTCCTGCCTTCCATTCAAGAGTTCCATACCATATTGCATCCCATAAACTCATGGCAAACAAAATGATTAATATTTGCATAGTTTCTCCTTTAAGGTATATAATGTAGTGATGCTTTCTGCACTTAGATTTATTGAGCAACTTTATTTTTTCTTTTCTCCCCTTCATTGAAACTATGGAAGTGTTTGGAATGTGACATATAGGTGTAAGTAATTTGTTTTAATGCCTTTAGTAGTATTTATTCTTTTTGTTTATATTCTGGTTTTTCTCCAAAAGCTCTTAAGGTGGCAGAATTAGAACTCCAGTTTCCAAATATTTCAAGATTTCAACACATCCCTGCAGTAGATCTGCTAGAGGATGAGAAAGGGCTACTGGATAGTGTTAGGATGAGAATTTGGATGTGGCCAGTTATAATAAGGTCCTGCAGTCTATATACCTTACATCTGATATAGAAAGAAAAATGGATGCAGTGTATTTTACATAAAATTCAGTTTGAATGAGAGGTATTGGTGTATGCCTTTGAAAACATGCTGGTACACTTTTTGTCTGAAATTTTAAGCTGATGTGTCAGGAGGAAACAGAAGGGCCTTTTTGAAGGCTGTCTTCCAGCCCTCCTGAACTTAGTGCTCGAAATTCCTAAACTGCATGGTTAAGGATGGCTGCTGGAGAAGACAGTTTTAACTTGCAATACTCTAATCTTAAACAGGATATAATGAGCATGTGGAACATGATCTCAGTTATATGAAAATCCTTGATTTCCACCTTGATCTGGATCAATACATCTGCAAGTCTAGGATAGAGATTAAATTAGGTCTAGGTTACAGAAGGTTAATGTTATTTTTGAACCTAGGTTAATGGTATTTTTGGAGCCTGTCCTTAAAGTCCAAGTGATCATGATCCAAATTAAAGATGTTACTTGAATTATGAATAAATAAGTCAGTCCATCTTCTGTTGACCATATTGTAAGAATTGAGATCTCAACATCTCCTGTACCTGGAGGCCTGTTTGAAAAAGTACCTGCTCCTATTGACTCACTGATGACTTAATGAAATAGAGATTTGTCTTCTATTTGTCCAAGAAAATAATACAATATTTATTCTTATTCAGGATTCAGTCAGGAATGGAGACTCCATTGGATGTGTTGTCAAGAGCAGCATCACTTGTGCATGCGGATGATGAAAAACGTAAGTTAGGACCTGTACTCGTATACTGAACTGAGATAACACTAAACCCTCTGGAAACTGTGTTGAGCTATGTATGTTATGCGTGTATGGAGATTTTTTAAAAATAATTATTATTATTTTACAATGTTTGTACCTTAGAATGCATTGTTCATAGATTGTACCTAAATAAGTCACTCAATCAACATGGTTTTAAAAGCTGAGTTAAACGAAGCAAAATTTCCAAGTGAAATGGGAATTGAAATCTTGGTTGGTGTTTGGCTGTTTAGTTTGATTTTTTTTCCCCTAAGATAATGTAGGACATTTTCTCCATAGAGTGTAAGTGAATGTAGTTTCATATCATTTCATTAAATTAATGGCAAGCTCCTAATCTGATAATTGGTATATTCAATATATACCCTGAAGCATGTTCTCTATACATCAAGATATTTGAGTTCTGGAAATAGGGAAGGGCTGTATGACTCCTCATTGCAGACCTGTTGACTAGTTGTCATTTAATTCTTATCCTGATGCCTTTATTCTTTAGATTCCAACAATAGCCATTGCCTCTAGTGTAAAAACCTAAAAGAAGAGTACAAGGTGGTTTTTTTTGCCCATTTTAGTGAAAAACCATATATATATATATAAAATGTATATATTTTCATGTATTGTATTTAATTATTTATTAAATATAATTTAAGGAAATATATGCATATATATTATAAATGATATAGAATATATAGAGAATATACTGTACATCAGGGGTGTCAAATCTGTTTTTATTGAGGGCCACATAAGTGTTGTATTTGACCTCAGACGGGCAGTGTGGATATGGCTAGCTCAACATCACTCTTGTTGGGGGCACCAATGATGTCCAAGTGCTAAGGCAGGACTTCCTTCAGACTGTCCCTAGCTCTCATTATAATCTTCCTTCCTTTTCTTCTTTTTCTTTCCCTCTTCATTCTCCTTGCTTCTTCCTTCCCCTCTTTCCTTATTTTTCCTTCCTTGCTCTCTTCCCATCTTTTTCTTTGTCTTTCCTCCTTCTCAAATGCAAAAGGGGAAATGGAGTTCGGGGGAGTCGCACATGGGCCCCCTAAGCTTTCACTGGCAGAGTGCTGCAGGAGACCATCATGGCTGAAAATGGGACCTGGGGAGCTGTGCTTGGCCCCCCCAAGCTCAGGTTTCGCTGGCAGAGGCAGCATGGGCTGATCCTTTGCTGTTTCCAGGTTGGCCCCGTGGGCCAGATCTAAACATCCCAGGGGCCAGATCCGGTCCACGGGCCTTGAGTTTGACACCCCTGCTGTACATTTTTAAAAATACATAGGGGCATGGCAGCCAAGCAGTTAAGATGCTGGGTCTGTTGACCGGAAGATTGGTGGTTCAAGAACTAAATACCAAGTGACGCAGTGAGCTTCTGTTATTTGCCCAAGCTCCTGCAAACCTATGAATTCAAAAGCATGTAAATGCAAGTAAATAAATAGATACCACTTTGATGGGAAGGAAAACAGTGTTCTGTGAGCCTTCAGTATATAGTCATGACTATAGAAGTGGCTTCAGACAACACTGGCTCTTAGGCTATAAATCAGAGATGAGTACACACACGCACCCCAAGCGTTGGAGAGCTTGGGGTGTGTGTGACATGAGAAACTTTTCCTTTTTTATTGCTGAGAAACAAAAGCAAGAAAGGAGGAAAGGAACAGTAGGGACATAAATAAGGAAAATTACATATTTACATCTGTGTTTACTCATTTTCAAAACACCGATGTTTGAAAAACCAATTAATGTAGGGTGTTACTTGTGAATCCACTTCTTTCCATTTTATACAACACTATTAAACAGTTGAAAATTAATGTAAATTTGTACTGCACTAGAGCAGGTCAACTTCTAGGAAGTTTTAATTCCAAACATTATGACTGAAGTTATTTAGGCATAAAGGATAAAAATTCTTTTTCTATTTCACATGGAGTAACTGTAAGAAGTTGCACTTATAGCATTTTACACCATGCCAGTAAATATATTTTATTGTTAACAGTTCCCGTATCAAAGTGCTAAAATGTCTGAAAAGCAGTCATTCTTCTTTATAAAACATTGTGTGGAAATACTAGCTTATTAATTTAGTATAGTTAGAACAGAACCCCCCTGGGTGTGGGGGGAAAACAGTATCTTTATTGTTAGTCGAACAACTTGCCAAGTTCTTTCCAAACAGAATTGAAAATGGTAAGCTATGTTGATTCCCTTATGAGAAATCATATCCAGTGATTATGCTAATGAGCATCAAACTTAAAAAGCAGCAAAAATAAAGAAAACAGGGCTTTAAAATAGACAGTTGGTCCATTTTTCCAGTCTATTTAACCGCATGACAATGTGACTATGTTTCATACAGCCAAATAAAGCCATACTTTCAATATGCCAACTGCTTCTAGTACGTGGAAAAAGACTAACAGTTGAGAAAGAGTCAGGTATTTGGTGAAAGGAATATTTAATTTTCCAGCTAAAAATATGAAATTTATAGTAGAGGAACTAACACTGCAATGTAATGAAATATTTTCATAATAAAACAGTAACAGGGATTTTAAAAAATGGTCACAATAATATTACGAAACGGAAGAAAGGGCACAAGCATTTCATTGACAGCTCAGAATTATAATGCCGGAATTGCAAACTTCAGTTTATCACACATCAATGTAAAGAATTTGCAAACTAGGTACAGGCAGGCAAAGGGTGTGCCTTTTATATCAGTTCCTCATAAAACCTTTAAGCAGAACTGGGGCCAACAAACTTTTTTACTCTGTGAAGCTGATTTGGGTTATTTCTTCAGTACAGTCAGAATATTTGAATCTTAATGATTACCAAATTAGCCTGGCAGTAATATCTTAGAATTGATTTGCTTTACCAGGAATTAGATGCATTCTCCATCCATACTACGCTTGCCCACTCCCAGTCTGCAAATTCTTTACACTGACAGACTGAGATTGTCCCTAGATAGTGACTGTAGAACATTTCAATAAAGCATACTCTTGGGAAATAAGTCAAACCTCCCAAGATGTCACATGAGGTCTCATGGCTTTAGGGCTTTGTACATTGAAAATGTATACAGATAGCCCTTGACTTACAACCACAATTGATGCCCAATGTTTCATTACTAAGTAAAACAGTTAAGTGAGTTTTGTCCAACATTGTGATCTTTCTTACTACATTGGTTAAGTAAATCACTGCAGATGTTGAGTTAGTAACATGGTTGTTAAGCGAATCTGATCTCATTGACTCTGCTTGCTAGAAGGTCTCAAGAGGAGATCACATGACCCTGGGACACTACAATCGTTGTAAATTCATGCCAGTTGCCAAGCACGCAAATTTTGATCACAGGGAAGCTAAAATGGTCATAAGTATGAAAATGGCCAAAAATGATTTATGGAATCATTTTTGGAATCATCTGGAATCATTTTTTCCAGAACTGTTGTAACTTCTAACGGTCACTGAACAAATGGTTGTAAGTAAAGGACTACCTGACTTGTTTATATTTTTAGAGCCCACAATATACAAAACTATTTACCCACCAAAAAGTTATTGTTAGTTGCGAAGTCGTGTCCGACCCATTGCGACCCCATGGGCAAAGCTCCTCTAGACTTTCCTGTCCTCCACCATCCTCTGGAGTCCACCTAAGATACTAAGCTACTAAATTACTAGCGCCTATTCTATTAGTGCACCCAGATACTTCTTTGAAATTGAAAAGAGGGAGTTTAGAAGTAACAGAGTATATCTAAAAAGGATTTTGGAATAAAGAAGGTTATTTAGATGTTTCTATTCTGTATTTTTATGTTCTGCTCATTTTTAATTGTTGAGAATGATGTTGAATCAACTTCATCAAAATAGCTTGTAATGATAATTGTTTTTATTGCACAATATGAAAGTTGTAAAACAAGTTATAGTGGAATTATGAATACACTTTGTTGTGTTTGACATCTAGTAAAACTGCTGTTCCATATACATCCACACATAGGATTACTTGATTTAATATACAGTAGTAACTCTACTGTAACATTCTCATTAGATTTTATGATTTCATAGTTTCATGATTCTTGAAAAAAGATTCTTTGTCTATAAAAATAATTATGCAAGCTCATAGAGGCCATATGTAAATTGGATCATAATTACCCTAGTTTATTGTTAATTGACAAGTGAAAGAAAACAAACCTTGAACTTCAACAGAAGATGTCTTCATATCTGTTGAAATAGCTGCTAATATTTAAATAGCTGCTAACAATGTGCTAATGCACATTAATTTAGTTTAACCATCAGTATGTTATTTATATATCCAAACAGCACTTGTTAAAGTCACTATATTGACATTAACAAATATGGCTATCCATACTTCTATTTGCTCTTTTCCCTCATTGTATGATTTGATCATTAAGTAAATTTGGTTGGTAGGCATGGTTTGATAACAGGGTGTGTTTTCCTTATCATGATTTAAATTAGATTTAGTTAAGGCACTGCTATCACATCTGATGTAATCATGAAAGGATCATTCTTGTAATAGGAGAACAAAGAAAACAATATAAACTGCCATTAGAAAGTTTAAGACTTAACCAAGACATATTTCGGTTAACATTTCTTTAAAACGTGGGAAAAACTTTTAGAGATGTTGGAATTCTTTCTCTTTTTTAAAAAAAAAATGGGTTAAACCAAGTTATCTTCCGCTAATGAATAAATACCTACAAATATGCTTCGGATTGTCACTTTTCAATTTCACTTAGTATGAAGGTACAAATCATTTATATAATAACAAGCTTCATGACAGTGAGAAAAAATGACTATCAGATTCTTAAGAAAGTTAAGGGCAACTAATCACTTCATAATACTACTGAGATTTCATGATAGAGGTTGCATTTGGTTATAACCTGTGTTCAATCTTGTTTATTACAACAGCTTTGTAAGTTAGCTCCAAAGTTATCTTTTTGTTTCAGTTCTCTGTTGGGTTGAGAAGGAATCAATCGCCTGTTGGTTTGAGAAGGAATCAATTGCCCAAGGAAATTAACTTTCTGCATATGTGCCCTAGATTCAAAGCACATTTCTTGAAAATCATCTTCCTTGGTACATTGTCAGAAAGTACAAATTAACAAATCAGAGCTTTGTTATCCAATGAATTGTGATAATTATCTTGACTATTCCCAGCCACAATGCATAAAGAATTAGTGGGTGTGTATACTGCACATTTGGAATACTGCATCTAGTTCTGGTTGCCACATTAGAGCCTCCTCCCATTCCCCCTCCACAACAGTTACGCTGTGAGGTGAGTAGGACTGAGAGAATGTGATTAGCCTGATGTACTCTCTTAAAATGATGCTATCTTGTTTAATAGCCAGCAAGATTCTACAGGAACTCACTAGGAACACTTTGACTTGATTAAACCTACATCAAATTTAGTAGTAATGACAACTCTTTAACTTGTGTAATTATTTATATTTCTTATTTCTAAACCACCCATATTCATCAGAGAGAGGCTCTGGGCAGTGCACAATGTAATCAATATATAAACATATTAAATCATCATTAGAATACTAAAATCAATTTAAGATTATTATTTTTTTTAATGATAACCTTAATAAAATTTCAAAAAAAATAAAAATCTCCAAGACGGGCATTTAGCATTAGTTAATACATATTAACTGTATTAAGGAGGGAAGGGCGGAAGCAGGATTGAAATGGCAAGACCAATGTCAAGAGATGCGGCCCCAAAGCAGTGATGTGTTCCATTTTTTTATTTACTACCGGTTCTGTACGCATGGCTTGGTGGGCATGGTGTGACTTGGTGGTCGTGGCTTGGTGGGCATGGGTGGAAGGATACTGCAAAGTCTCCATTCCCACCCCACTCCAGGGGAAGCATACTGCAAAATCCCCATTACCTCCTTACTCCTGGGGGAAGGATATTATAAAATCTCCATTCACATGCCACTCTGGAACCAGCCAGAGGTGATATTTTCCAGTTCTCCAAAGTACTCGAAATTTCCGCTACCAGTTCTCCAAACTGCTCAAAATTTCCATTACTGGTTCTCCAGAACCTGCTGGATTTCACCCCTGTCCCAAAGAGCACCAAGCCTGACTGGGCCCATGGTTGTGTGGTCCACTGTGCCCCCCATGCAAAGTCACAGAGTGTATATCTGTTTCTGGCTTCATTTTTGAAGCTTTAATTCTAATAGCCTTGGTATTCTTTTCACTGAAGCATTAATGCCAATAGTCTTCAAAACTCTTCGATACATAATTTCTTCTGACATACCCTGCTTTCATACAAGTCCTCCTTCAGTGTGGATCTTACAAGCTATAAATCCCTCATCTTGACTATGTGCCCTATAATTTTTCCCATAAATGTAATTCCTTAACTTACAAACTCTTTTATGGCTTGGTGCCATTCTGGGCTCATGTCTTGACATTGGACTTATCATTACAATCCCGCAGGAAGAAGCCTCTGGTTGTCCTATTTCCAAGAGCTGGTGTGTGTGTGTGAAGCCTAGAGGTATTGGCCTTTGGTGAAACAGTCTCCTGTTTGAGATTTGCCACCAATACGATCATTTTCTATTTTCTGCAAGAATCTAAAGATAGAGCTGTTCTGGAGGCTTTGGGGACTTACTGACATGCATTGTGTTTGGCTTTTATTTGTTCTATATATTTTTTCTTTTAATTTCATTGCTTGCAATATTCCTCTGAGTTAAAATGTATATTTGATTAATAAAATAAATAAAAGTCTACCTGTTGAAGAACCTTTTGTTCCAGCCTCTTCAGTTTGATTTCAGTCTCTGGGTGCTAAGCTAGGGCCACCAAATACCAATGAAAAGACATTGGAAATCTGTGTTTGTCTTTTTTGAAGTTGTTGGGGTTTTTTTAAAAAAAAAGAAGGATAAAGAGGAATAGTAATAAGTTTGATGATAGTGTAAAAAAAGATAGGCTCAGATAAATGATTTCAATGTCCCGGTTCTCAGTAAATTTCCATGATCGAGACTGGTTTGATCTTTTAATCGCCAATGTCTTTTGTCAAATGAAATAATGTTGTAGGCCAGAACCCCATGCTGGAAGCAGCCCCTTAGCTTCAGACTGACCCTGTGTATTTGAAGTAGAGTGGAATGAAGAGAAGTGTTCAAGATTAAGAGCAGATGTACCCATCATAAACTGACATAAGTCAGCAATAGGAAAAGGAGGAAGAATGATGTAGTTGAATGTTTTTACCTTGGGTTGTTTGTTTGTTTTTGTTTTTTTTTAAACAGTGGATTAAGTTCGGCAAATATTCACAGTTGCTCATATAAATCAAAAGTTGAGGTTCACAGATTTCATCTTGATTCTAACCATATTTGTTGCAGGGTTCCATTTTATGAAAAGCTAGCCTGCATGATGTACCCCCAAAACTGAACTGAAAACCCAAATAAAGCAACTGACAGCAGATAAATTAAACCTTCCCTTTATGGGGTGTCACCACAAGACAATTAAAAACTTTCAGGTTGTCCAACAGCATATTTTAAAATGAATATCACTGAAATATATTCCAGATTCAGCTACAGAACAAACAAGCTTGTTAAAAGAAACAAATTGCATGAGGAAGGAAGAAAAAAAAGGATCTAAGGTTCCCATAAAGGCTGGATCTTAAACAGTTTAGAATATATAAATAAATCTGGGTTTGCAATCTATTATGCATAAGCTATAGTTGGCTTCTACTTTGAGAGTAACATTTTCAGTTAAGATTTGTAATATCAGTATGTGCAATTATAAAGCAAACCATAGATTAATAAGAGGAAAATTTTTAACAATTAGAATTCTGTATGGAATTAGTTTAAATATAATGCATTTTCCTGCATGCAGGAAAACTACTCCTGACCTTATTTAATTTGAGCATAGTTGCAAATGTGTTTTTTTAAAAAAAACAAAAAACCAGTTTTATTGTTTTAATATATTTCAATTTCAACTTCAGAGCTGTTTAAAAAGAGATTCTTTATCAAGTCCTGATCAGCCAGGAAAAAAAGTTCCTTCTAACCCCATTGAAAAACATAAATTGTGGCTTAGTATACTTCACTGAATAGAAACCTTGGAACAAACACTATTGTATTGCCATCTCCTGTTATTATAATGTTGTATTAAAGTTTTACAACCTCCCTTGATTGGTGAGCAGCTGCCTTCCTCTGAACAATGCTACTTTGAGCACATACCTTTTGTTTATACAATCAGTTTTCTGACAGCAGCAATAAAGCCAAAGTCGGATGAGCCTTCATAAGTCTCTATTTGCTTTCAGATAAGCCTGCATCCTGCTCAGGTTGCAAGGACAATGGAATTTCCCTGTACTTTGCATGCCATGTTCCTTTAGTTTTGAATGAGTTCATAAACGTCTGACCTAATGCTGTTGAGAGTCAGAAAGGATAAGAGGAATGAGGGAAGAGCTCCTTTACAAAACCTGTTTTGCTGTAATCTTGAAAACATGTTGTTACTTCAAAGACAGACCAGCTATTTCACAGTAATGTGAAGTTCAGTAATCTGACAGGACAGGAATAAAATATTTGTATAGGCACAATGAATACATTTTCCTCATTCACACTTTTCGGGCTTCGACTGTAGCTGTTGAAATTGTTCCCAAAATTTTCTGTTAGCTATTCAGAATGGTTGGTGTAAAAGGTTCTCAAGAGTGTGATGTTCTTCATATTTCCTCTAGAGCTTAGATAGTTTCATATTAGAGGTTAGTGAAACTGTCCTATGAACTTAGAGCTTCCTCTAAGTTAATTCTATTTAACATAGCTTCAGTTCATTATTAAAATGTAATGTGAATAGTGTTTATGGCAATTTGTTTTGAAATGAAAAGAGCTGTTTAAAATTTTTGATACTTTGTTATACCCAGCAGGAACTAGGTAGTAAAACAATATTTTAAAATATATAATTCCTGCATATTAAATTATTCTCACTACTGGGAATGGAAACCAAATACAACTTTCTTCCAGTAGATTACTGCAGTTGCTTTGACTGGGTCTTTTGTCCATTTGTTTTTGTCACCTGTTGCTGCTTGTCACACGCTAAGCCATTAAGATCTTTAGCGTAGGAATGGGTTTTTTTTATTTAATTGCACACACAATACCCAAGAAAGAAAGAAATTGTAGCAAATAAGCAAATCCTATCTAGTGCATGTACTTTTGATAACACTGCCTAAGCATAAATATTTTGCTTGAATGTCTGGATATTAATGCCTGTGTTATTTTTGATTCAGATTTTCAGATACAGTCGGCCTAGGTTTTCAATAGATAGGGTCTTATTTTTCATAACTTTTTAATCAGCTGCCTGGTTTAGCAAATACAACAGTGATGGAAAAACAATTTTATGATCAGGCTTTGCATTCATGACCTTCCCAAGCAAAGGAAACAAAGAAAGATAATGTGTACAGGTGCAGTTTCACTTACTGACTGCTTCACATAATGACTAAGATGCCAATGTCAATTGTGGTTGCTAGACAAGGCCTATTTGTAATTAGATCTTGATTACAGCAGAATGATGTGTAAATGATTTATAGATTTAATTCAGTCCGTAGCTGACTTGATGATTTGAGTTTGCCAAAGGGCAACAAGCAATATAAAATTTTACAGCATGATTATTTAATATAGTTTTAATTGTATAGTGAAATATTTTATTATGCTGTAAGCCGCCCCGAGTCCGTGTGAGAGGGGTGGGGTATAAATTTAATAAAATAAAAATAAATAAATAAATAAATATTGTGATTCCTCTAAGGCAGAGGTGGGGGACTGGCCTCTTTATGATTTGTGGACTACAAATTCCAGAATTCCTGAGCTAGCATAGTTTTCATATTAGATGTTAGTGAAACTGTCTTGTGAACTTAGAGCTTCCTAAGAACATGGCTGGCTCAGGAATTCTGGGAGTTGAAGTCCACAAGTCATGAAAGGGCCATAATTCCTTACCCCTGCTCTAAGGCAAAAGTTATTTTTTATTTAAGAAACCAAAATGGAAACGTTTACTACAACTCTGTAGTATTATGTAAATATAAATGTATCATTAATGGTATTACCAAAGTGCATTACAGTGTATGCTACCAAATATGTATTACATGAAGTATAAAGTTACTCAAGTGTCACTGTGCTATTTCCAGCAAGCATGGCTAATCCCAAAGCCCTCTGTTTTGTGAACCTAAGCTACGTGTGGCTACTTATAGCTGTTTGAAAAGCATACACAAAGGAGATGCTGTTATCAAGAGTGGAGAAGGAAAAGAGATTGAGTTAATAAAGCATGATGAGTTTCCCTAAAATATTTCTTACAGTCTCTGATGGTTGGTTAGATCACCGCCTAGGGGGCGGTGGCATGCCTTAGTGGGGCGCTAGGCCAGGGGGGAGATAGGGGGTGCTAAGAGGCCAGGGAGGGCTGTGGGGGGGGCGGAAGGGGCAATAAGAGGCAAGGGATCCTAAGCCCTCAGCCACCGCCGGCGGCTCCCTGGGGGCAGCGGTGTTTTCTGGGCGAGTGAGCGAGGTAAGCCCCTCAAGCGCCACTGGAGCAGGAGTGGGTCCCGGCCAGGCCTTTAGGAAAAGTGAACGCTGGGTGAGGGTGACT
>JANHFP010003782.1:48180-59180 GCA_032468135.1 Calamaria suluensis
CCTGGTTGAGAGAGAAATCCCAGTCAAGATAGAAATCTTGGATATGCCAAGCAAGCAACTGTGACATCCCAAGGCTTATTTTCAGAGGAGGCTTCCTGTTGCTGCCCTGATTGTATCCCTGCTCTGTGACCTACTATGTCCAAGGTAGCAGACCACCTGGAATACACAAATGTGGATGGAATTGTCTTCTCTGCAGAAGGATTATTCCAGTTCTTTTGGAATAAAAAAGGAAAAAATATCTCCCATCCTAACTTTCCAGCTTCTGTTTGGGAAGACTCCCAATGGTAGCTTCTGCATAATTTTGATTAGATCAGAGTTCCAGTTATTTAACAAATAATACAACTTTCCCCTTCCCTAGATTATTCAATGAAGAAAACCAGACACAGATTTGGGGGTAGAAAAATTGTGAGCTCATTTATTTCTCATTTATTAAGTATTTGTGCCAAATAGGTTCAGATGCTTTCATTCTTCGTTATGTATCTCTGCACCGGGCTCTTCTACTTGATGGGTCTGAGGAAATTCATGATCCCTCTTCCCACAACTTGATGTCAGCCCACCCGACCTAGAAATTGCCTTTCCCCCTCCTTCTCCACGACAAAGAATAACCCTCTGGATCAAAGGCCTGTGATGTGTCCTTTGTGACCCTACGGAGCCCCTGAATGTTTGGATGAGCAAAGGGGCTGGCTCTTTCCAAGCTGTCTAATATTAGTCACCCTCCCACAGACTACCGTTTGACTCCGAGGCATGACTAAAAAGTTCTGATGAGCCCTCCAGTGTCCCTTTCCCTATGCTGGAACCGCTCCCTTTCTGCTCCAGAGATGCTCCTCTTAAAAAGGTCAAGGGAACTGTTAGTTTAGGAAACACAGGAGCCCCTTTGCCTTGTAAAGTGACACCAAATTACAAAGAAGTCACCCAGAACCTATTACAGGGCCTTTGCCTCACTTGAAGTTTCAAACAGCCCCAGAACGCCCTGGCAACTTTGCTCTGTCCCCTTGATCTCATCTTATACCTTGATTTGTCCCCCTAGCCCAAAATTCCACTTTGCAGGATGGCAGGACCAAGAGCTGGAATTCTTTAGACATCTTTTTAAAATACCATTTTTTACAAGACCTTTCTTACCCCAACACCAATTCCTCTTGCTGGTTCATTTTTAATGAAGCTTTTAACATCTGTTTCTTTTTCTCTTTCTCCTCCTCCTCCTCCTCCTCCTCCTCTTCTTCTTCTTCTTCTTCTTCTTCTTCTTCCTCCCTTTCTTCCTTTTTCTCCTTCTCCCCTTCTCTCCTCCTCCCCCTTCCTTCTTCTCCTTCCCTCCTCCCTTTCTCCTCCCTCCCTCCTCCTTCATTCTCATTTTCTTCTTTTAGGAAAAAATTACACCAATCCTTAGGCAGTGTTCCTATTTAAAATGTTCCATGATGCAATCAAATCCTGGCAAAAGCAATCTCTGGTTTGTAAGATTTCATCCCTGGCCCATGACTGATGCAGTCTAAAGATAGAAACCAGGAGCCTGGGAGTTCTAGTGCTGCTTTAGGCACAAAAGCCAGCTGGGTGACTTTGATCCAGTCACTCCCTCTCAGCCTAACCCATCTCACAAGATGGTGGTTATGGAGAAAACTGGAGGAGGAAGGATTAGGCATGTTCTCTGCCTTGATGTATTTATAAAAATAATAAAGGGGAGGTATAAATCAATCAATAAAAAGTTGCTGCTACACCATCTAGTATGAAAATAGTATTATCTTCCCTTAACCTGACATTATCTGACTGAAGATTTAGAAGCTGCGGCCTATCCCACTTCTGAATTAAAGCACTCCTGTTCATCCTTGAGTTGATAGAAAACATGCAGCATAAAATTTGCTACTCCCATTTCTATTTTGCTTCTATTCTGGTTCACTGCTGAATGATGTTGTCCTCATTATGCACCTAGCAGGGTGTGTTGAACAAAGAGATTAATAGATTCTTGCAGCCTTGTTTCCTTTTCCCTCTCCGCATGTCTGCAGTTGATGAGGAAATTGTAAGCAATTACTTCAGGGATGCTGGAAAACTGGGGAGAGGCTTGGCCAGTCTGTGTCTTTCTTAAATACTTGTATGTTTCCTTCAGTTCTTGAGAATAGAACAAAAAAAAACACAATAAAACTGTTGGCAGAAGCTTCAGAGAAAGAGATCCAAATTTGAAATAAAGTGGAATTTCTTGACTATGAGAGCTGTTCAGCAGCAGAATGGCCTGTATCCTGGAGTCTGGGATGTTCCACTACTGGAGGTTTTCTGACAAAGGTTGAAGAGCCATTTATCTGGAGTTATACAAGGATTCCTACTCTGGGCAGGAAGTTGGATTAGAAGACCCACCCTTCCAGCCCTTTCAACTCAAAGATTTTGTGAAGTAAAGGACAACTATATCTGAAAGATGGCTTAATTGATTTTCCAGCACATTGTAGAGAGGTCTGGAACCAATTATCATTGTGGTCCTTTCCAGCCATGCAAACCTATGGATTTTTATTGATTTATTTAATTTATATGCTGCCCATCTCATCATCAAGTGACTGTAGGTGCCTTACCACAAGCTATTCTGTGGATCTATGAAAACAAAAACATTTGAAAATGAACCGGATCACGGATCACGAGGGGAACTGCACTACATACCCATACACAAAGTTGCATACGTGTTCAAAAGAATGCAGATGTTGACTTCCCTTATTTCAAAGGCTGGGAGCACAATAAAGAAGGAAAGCATGATTCTGTCACTTTGCAACTGGGCAGATCCACTCTTTCCCAAGCAGTAGCAGTCCTCTGGTTGAGCTTCCTGTGTTATTTCCCAAGTTGAAACATAGGACTGGAGAATCAGGCAGAAGGTCCCCAAGGTCAACTAAATAACTGCACTCTGCACACACATCTGTTAATTTGTTGTTGTTTTTAAAGTCATTATTCTGGAGTAAGCCATAATTGTCCTGGTTCACACATTATGCTAAACCATAACCACAAAGACAACAGTCTTTATAAATCTACCCGGGATGTTGGAATTATGGAATGTTGAAAATAAGGATAAGGGAGGATCATGGCCATCGGGCCCACCATTTGGACTTTTCCTGATGCTTTCTTTCCTAGCCTCAAGATAGACAAATGAAGGTCCCATCTGGCTAGAAGCAGGACAGGAGGTTAGCGGTGAAACAAGAGCATCCAGCTATCTCTTTCCCCTTCGCCACTGTGTTTGGGAAAGGGACCAGCCGAGAGAGTTTCCTCAAAGATAAAAGAGCTGGCTGCCTTTTCAAGGGTCCAGTGGGAAAATTCCACTTTGAAAACTTTGACCCGTGTCAAGACAGCCAGCCTGTGAAGAATGGCACCGTCCTGACCTATTCCACATCGATTTTACATGTGGCAATTTTGGCAGCAGTGCAGGTGCAAGGAACTCTTGCCGTTGCCCCTGTCCCGCTTCCATTTGCCTTCCCACCAGACTCTCTTCCCCAGAAAATTTATTGGGAAGGTTAACTAAACGGCAACCCCCGGGTGCGATTACTAGAGGAAGAATGCTTTGATCTCATCCACTTTTCTCACTGTGGGAGGAAGATCGCCCTGCCCCGATTCGCCAGCATTTCCATCACCCCTTATTGTGGCAGAAGTGTTACTACTTAATCCAAAGCAAAGCTTTACAGGTCCTTGGCTCAGAGCTCTTTTGCATTTCTTAGTATCCTAATTTTTCCTTAGGGGTTTCTTGAGGGGATGCCGTTCCCCATGGCCATCCTCTCAAACAGAGCCAAGCAGGAGCTTCAAATTGGTTTTATAAATAGGAGATCATTGGTAGCACTCAACCTGGGACATCAGGACTGGTGTTAAAAGGAAGCAGGTACTCAAAACATCCAAGGGGCGAACAAAAAAATGTATCATGCATATAATATATGTGGATATAATGCATGATTTTGTATTTATTTATTTATTTATTTATTTATTTATTTATTTATTCATTTATTCATTTATTCATTTATTTATTTATTTATTTATTTATTTATTTATTTTGAAATGTTTGTGGAGTAGTGACCCTTTGAGAGCTGTATGCAATTAAATTTCATTTTAATGTATGCCGATTAGTGTACATTCAACAAGTGACAATAAAGTTTCTATGCTATGCTATGCTATTTTAAATAGAAGACCCGCCCCATTTTTACACACCTCATGCAGGTGCCGTTTTTAATTTTTAATTCCCCTCAGTGTATCCTGGCAGGCCCTTTGCTGCTTAGGAGCCCTAAATATACAGCACATTTATGAATAAAGTCCTCCATGAGGGAGATAGGCTTATTGAAATATCTAAATAAGATAAATAAAAATCAAATTAAATTAAAAATATTGAGAGAGTGAAAGGCACTCCTGTTAGGCAGCTTCATGAAAACAGGTGAATATCTTGCCTGATCTGTACATGCTGAGCTCCCAAAATGGCTCCTTCTTTCCGAAGCCTGTTTCTCTAAAAGAAAATGTGTGGAATTTGCTCTATCTGTTGCCTTAAAAAGGTGGGATAGATGAGATCAACCTGGCAAAGTCTGTGAGTCGGGTGTTTAAGGGTTCAATAAAGGAAGTGTGCCATGTTGTAAAGTTGTTGATGAAAATATCTGCATTTGACATCAGCAGCGCAAATCATAATATTCAAGAGCAGGTCCTTGGCTGTGATTTTTCTAACGATATGATGTTGTAATCATTATTTTTCTAACCATGTGCTAACTACGTGCACTAGATGGAGCTGCTGTTTAAGTTGGCAGTACAACAGGTGTGAAGGTGAAGCACCTTATACTGCTGCACTAAATGGTGAAATCCAATTTTTTTTTTACTACCAGTTCTGTGGGCATGGTATGGCTTGGTGGGCGTGGCAGCGAAAGGATACTGCAAAATCCCCATTCCCTCCCCACTCCTGGGGGGAAAGGATATTGCAAAATCTTTATTCCCACCCGACTCTGGGGCCAGCCAGAGGTGGTATTTGCCAGTTCTCCGAACTACTGAAAATTTCCGCTACCAGTTCTCCAGAACCTGTCAGAACCTGCTAGGTTTCACCCCTGATCTGAAGGATTAATTCCTGTACCTTAATATTATACAATTAGGTAAGTTGGTCACCAAAAGAGAGACAAATTAAATATTAAAGAATGGTGGCTGGGAGATACTGGAAGCTGAAGTCCACATATCATAATGTTGCTAAGGCTGAGAAATTCTGCTGTAGGCTCTAGGAGTCTATCAAGGACATAATCAAAAGAACATTCCTGGCAGCCTTTGACTAGAGACTACCCAAAAGCCATACTCTGAATTTTCACCTCCTTTTTGTGTGTTCCTTCTGCCCAGTCTACGCACGAGGCAATGCACCCCATATGTTCTTTCTTCCTGCCGGGGCTACTCAGTGGCCACCTCCCCTGGCCTTTATAACTGTCCCTGTTATGTTAATTAGCAGTGAGATTTTGATGGATGGCCCATACCGTGGAGTTCCTGAGCCTTAAACCAGCCCTGAGAGTTTAGTGCTCAATTCGTTACACTGGCCCAGCAGCTGGGAGGGGTGTTTATTCGGAAAATGTATCACTTACTGAAAAAGGAAACATTCACATTCCCCAGCCCATCCCCTAACTCCCGCCCTCCGTGTCCTGCCGAGAAGGTGGCTGTTACCACAGAGGATGGAGTGGGAAAGACCAATAAAGGATATGCAGGAGACTTCCAAACTAAAGGATAAAAACAGATGTCTTTGAAAGTTTGTTGTTGTTGTTTTTAAACATCTCATATTTTTAGGAAAACCAATAGAATATGTTGTTTTAAGAGCACAGCCAACACATTTCTATCTTCTGCTCTCGTACCTGCAGCCCTTCTAAGATTGCCTGATTATTTCACTAGCATTTCTTCAATGATGTAAAGGTTTCCCTCGCACATTTTCCTCATTGTTTCTGACTCTAGGGGGCGGTGCTCATATCTGTTTCAAAGCCGATGAGCCAGCACTGTCCAAAGACTTCTCCATGGTCATGTGGCCGGCATGACTAAACGCCAAAGGCACACGGAACGCTGTTACCTTCACACCGAAGGTGGTCCCTATTTTTTCTACTTGCATTTTTTATGTGCTTTCGAAACTGCTAGGTTGGCAGAAGCTGGGACAAGTAATGGAAACTCACCCCATTACATGGCACTAGGGATTCGAACCGCTGAACTGCCGATTTTCCGATCGACAAATTCACTTAATAACAGGAATGTTGGACTCCATTGTGGTTGTAATTTGAGAACTATCTGTATATATATATATATGTATATATTTGCATCTCCTTCACTTCACATCTTCCATAGGTTCTTTCATATGCTTTTACCACCATTCCCTTTCCTTCTTATTGAGACCTGGCTTTAAACTTCCCACACTGGAATGCGTGCTCATGGTTGGTCATTGCCAGGTTTAGTTTGATTGGTTCAGGACAGTCATGTTTTCCAGCTCAAAGATTAGAACATCCCAACCTTCGCAACTTTAAGACTTGTAGACATCAACTCCCAGAATTCCCCAGCCAGCATGGGTCTGTTCCATCTGTTCACGGACCTACAACTAATCTCTAATTAATCTCTGACAGATGTAATCCTCTCACCAGCCAGCCAAAATAACTGGTCCATCTGGGTCAAACAGGTTCTCCAAAACCTACGGAGGACTAGCACTATTACCTCTGGACCCACAATGCATTACAACACTGAACTGAAGCCAGGTCCCTCAGCCGTTCATTCAAAGAGACAGGCTACCTGAGATCCTTCCAAAGAGAATGTCTTTGAAAGGGGGGGACATCCACTGACAAAACCTGCTGTCTATTACCTGCCATGTGGCACTTCTACCTCCCTCAACTAGAGCGCCAGGTCAACATCTGAGCTGCCATAAATAACCCAGAGGCAAAACCAGATGTGATCCAATGAGGGTTTCAGGGAGGACATATTTGTGATCGCTACAGAGATGATGGATTGGGGTTCAAGGATGACAAATGGCAACCCGGTGTGATTCTTCAACCTACAACAGGGCATCTGCAGAAAAGTTCACCTCTCTTTCCCTGGCAACATTTCACCCCCCAGTGTCCGATAAATGTTTCCTCATATTGTAATAGAGCAACAGTGACATCAAGTGTTCGCTTTTCTGTTACCTTTCAGAGTTACTCTACATTTGCACCTCATTCTGAATTGCCAGGATCAGCTGGCAAAGGAAGCCCCCCCTTTTTTTTTTTTGCTAAAAATCACCTTGCAAGGAAAAAAGCAGCACTGCCATTAAGGGTCAATCAAAGAACTCTTCTTTGGGGGGGATTTTCTATTTGGTACAAACTTAGAGGAACGTTTCTTAAAAAGGCAGTTCAGATAGTCCTCAACTTATGAGCAAAATTGGGAACCAAATTTTTCATTGCTAAGCAAGGCAGTTGCGAAGTACGTAAGTTGCGCCCTATTTTGGGACCCCTTTTTGCCACTGTTGTTCAGGAAATCACACTAGATTGAAGGGAATTTGCACAGTCGTTAAGCTAATCTAATTTCTCCCATTGAAGCTAAAGCTTGTCCAAAGCTGGCTAGGAAGGTTGTAAACAGCAATGACATGACCCTGGGACATGGCGCCTGTTGTAAATACAGTTGCCAAGCACTCAAATGTTGATCACATGACTATGGAGATGCTGCAACAGCCATAAGTGCAAGGACCGGTCATAAGCCACTTTTTTCAGATTGGAACTTCGAATATTCGCTAAACAAGCAGTTGTAAGTAGAGGTCTACATTTATATCCCCCTTCCCCTCTGCCCTAGAAGCAAGGGTGAAAATCTAGCAGGTTCTGACAGGTTCTGGAGAACCGGTAGCATAAATTTTGAGTAGTTCAGAGAACCAGCAAATACCACCTCTGGATGGCCCCCGAGTCAGCTGAGAATGGGGATTTTGTGGTATCCTTCCCCTGCCATGCCCACCAAGCCACACCATGCTCACCAAGCAATGCCCACAGAACCAGTAGTAAAAAAAATGGATTTTAAAAATAATATTAAATATTTGCCTGTTTTAACCCATTAAATAATATAAACAATGAAGATTGTAGAACTATGGAAAAAGCTAGCATTTTAAGTTTGGCATTTGCTTATATAAACAATAATGTCATTCCAAAACACTGCCTAAACCTAAGCTATTTCTTTGCATTAGGAAAAGGGAAAGTCTACCAATTAAACATAATGCTAACAGGAAATCTGTGCTATGACATTATGATATTAACATAAAGAAAGATTCTATCAAAGGAAAATAATTTTTCAAATAGTATCTAGTCCTGATATAAAGTGCATCCTTAAAATAATGTTTAAAAACTTAATTTTTAATTTCTGAATCATTTTTCTTCTTTGCTGCATTCAGAGGGTTTTACCATCAGTAACAGAATGTCAAAGTGTAAAATAATTATACTAAAACCAGCACGATGAAATTAAATAAGAGCAATTATACTATGCCCTGGTTCAAACATTCAAACATAAATTAAAATATGATTAATTTGATCTGGCACAGTGCATTGTGTAAACTTCACCATTGTGTTTTCTAATCCATGGTTTATAAACCCAGGCAAATGTACTTTATTTAATCATCATTAAGCAAATAGAACATAGTGCAGTGTGTGAGTCCAACCTGCAACATGTAGCACTATCTAAAATTCGAAAGATTTTCTTTAATTGCTTGTAACTCTTAACATTTTTTAATCTGGATTTTCTTCTTAGAAATATTGAAATGGGACGGAGATATTTTACAAAGTGATTTCATTTTATTTTTTCACTTTTTACAAATTTAATCATTTTGATAGCTGAGATCCACAAAGATCTATACCTCAAAAGTATGGATTTGGGTTTTTTTTACTATAAAGCAATATAGTAAATGTCCTATTGAGAGAGATCTTTGTGGACTTCTCTACCTTTCTTCCACTAGATGGAGTCTGAAATTTTGCCAACTGACATTTGTGATTACTGTATTCCTAAGAGATATCATCAAACAATAAAAGCAAAAAAGGAGGAAAGGAACCTGATATCTCAATTCAACTTTATATAGGAATTTTGAGCTTAAAGGGACTTGCTTCTGAGAATATCAGTATAAATTGTGTGGGAAATGAACTTCATTCAAAGTGAAATTAGATTTGGGGAGAATGAATTATTATTGATATAAGAGTACCTAATAAATCCAATTGCTATATTTTACTTTCTTTCTTACTGAAAATGTTTTATTAATCAAAGTGAGGATACACCGGTAAGATGTTGGACATAATCCCCATTTCCACTAACCTGCAACTAATTATGTGTAACTTACAGAGATATTATTATCTGTATCAACCAGAAATAATTATAAACAATCTATTGGCACACAATTTAGGATTATAGACAGACAGGGTGAAATCCAGCAGATTCTGACAAGTTCTGGAGAACTGGTAGCCGAAATTTTGAACAGTTTGGAGAACTTGCAAATACCACCTCTGGCTGGTCCCAGAGTGGGGTGGGAATGGGGATTTTGCAGTATCCTTCCCCTACCATGTCCACTAAGCCACACCCACCAAGCCACATCAGTAATGATTAATGATTAATGAGGGATGCAGTGACTCAGTGACTAAGACACTAAGCTTGTTGATCGAAAAGTCAGCATTTCAGTGTTTGAATCCCTAGTGCTGTGTAAGGGGGGGAACTCCCAGTACTTGTTCTAGCTTCTGCCAACCTAGCAGTTCGAAAGCACGTAAAACATGCAAGTAGAAAAATAGGGACCACCTTTGGTGGGAAGGCAATAGCGTTCTGTGCGCCTTTGGTATTTAATCATGCTCAGCCACATGACCACGGAGACGTCTTCGGACAGCATTGTCTCTTCGGCTTTGAAACGGATATGAGCACTGTCCCCTAGAGTCCAGAACACCTAGCACATATGTGCTAGGGGAACCTTTACCTTTAATGATTAATGATTAATGAAAGTGAAGATGATGATGATGTGTCAAGTTGGTGTTGATTCTTAGCAACCGGATAGACAGGCAGACTTTTTCCATGATAATCTGTTTCTAAGACAGGAAGACCTGTCAGGTCTTCCAATGGTGCCCCTATCATCCCAATAATTGAATTCATTGATCTGGCTGCTGCTTGTTCTCTTCTTTTTCCTTCCACATTTCCTAATATTAAAGCCTTCCCTAAAGAGCCAGGTCATCATATCATGTGTCTCCTGCATGAGGATATAATTTGTGCCTTGAGTAAGACATCCGGCTTGATTTGTTTGATGATCCATTTGTTGTTCAACTGCTTCGTTTTTCTGTCATGTTAAAAATTACAACTCAGCAGCAACTTTTTGAGGGAAGGATTCTGGGACTCCTATCCCAAATTTTTAGGATCTGCTTTCCCTTTTGAATCATAGGCATGCACATTTGCTTTCCACTGAGTGTAACCCTTCCTGTAGTATTCAGTGGCATTCACTGTCTGTGTTAACAGTTCTTAACATTGAGCTACCACAAGGTGTCAGAAGGGAAGACACCCATTTAAATTGAAATAAGTTTATAAATTACAAGAACTATTTGCCATTTTAAAATTTCTGAGTAGAGCTACAGTCTTTTTCAGTGAAAGTAAAGAGGATTCAGGTGTATCCTCCCTTTGAAAAAACAACATAGAATTGCTTATGCATCTTCCTAGTTTGTTGTTAAAATCTTTCCAACTCATCACTTTTGTCCATACCTATTCCACAAGATGGGTTTAATTTTAGATGCATTAAACATATGCAATATTTATCTGTGAACAGTATATATAATCACACTAATTCAAAGAATAGAATTAACTCTGTAGTTGTCTTCATCTCTGATTTATTAGACTGTCGGATTTAATTTCAGCATTATAAACAGTCTTGGCAAGCGGCTGGCACATGTTGTTCCTGTTCCTGCCCCACAATTAAAGTGGGTCATTGGGAGGAATCAGCATCTTATGGGGGAAAGGAAAATGTTATTATTTATTTATTTATTTAGTTCAATTTCTATACCGCCCCTCTCCTTACGGACTCGGGGCGGTGTACAGCCATGATT
>JANHFP010003782.1:196146-211973 GCA_032468135.1 Calamaria suluensis
GACCGTCACCTATCTTTTAAGCTCCTTTTTCCATCTGCTTGCCGCTAATAATTTATATTGAATCTGTTGTTGGTAAAAGCACAACTGCAAACATTCCAGAGAGAAAAATTGAGATCCGCTAAAAAAAATAGCCAACATGGCTGCCAAAATAGCCTGGTGATCTGAAAACAAAAAAGGACAGATAATGGAGTGACAAAGAAGTGTAATTTATCAAGGTAAAGTACACTTCAGGGATACCATAGATCAGAGATTCCCAAACGTGGCAGCATTAAGACTTGTGGACTTCAACTCCCAGACGAGTTGAAATCCACAAGTCTTAAAGCTGCCAAGTTTGGGAACCTCTGCTATAGATCAGACCTGGGCATTTCACAGTCACCAGGCCACATCCAGCTCTTTGGGTGTCCCTGTCTGGCCCATGTGAGATCAACTGGAAATTAGAAATCAAATATAAATAAGACTATGCCATGCATGCAATAAAACTCAACTACATTTATTTTGAAGGCGATTGCTATTTCCCCCCCCAAAAAAAATTATTCATGTGCATGGGTGCCTATACACTTCTTTGTGTTGGTCCTACTGGTTCAGCCTTCCACTACAGCCCCAGTTTCTCATATGACCCCTTGGGGAAATTATTTAATCAATCAATCAATCAATCACGGAATGACAAAATAGTGGGTAACAAAACAATAGCAGAAGCACTGGATTTGTATTTTGCCTCAGCCAAGGCAGAGTACATCACCAGGTAATTACAAAAAGCAAAAGCAGTGTTGAAACCTTAGACTGACAGAAACATGCTCAAGAAATACCTATTTATTTTGAATGAGTTTCAAATTCCAGAGCCAGATCAATTGCAGTAATTGCCAGGTCAGTGTGGATTTGTCCAAAAGATGTCTAGCCAGAACAATCTTAACTTGTAGCTTAATTAGGTAGCTTAATTACCTTCCATAGTGGATTATAGAATTGTTGTAGATATAATTCCAGTCATGCATTTGATAATTTATCCCATGAGGTCAGATAGGCAAACCATTTTGGTATGGACAGCCTGACATTAAGTAAACACATAATTGGGTTAAAAACCCAAGTTGCTAAAAATAACTCGGGGAGAGGGGGAAAAAAGCTATGCAATGAAGATCCATGTCTTAAAAGCCACTATGGAAACATTTTTGAAATAATCATTGATACGACACTGAATGGTAATTGGTGGTGTTAATGGCTGCAAAAAATTGGGTACAAAAAAGTTGCATCAACAGAGGTTTAGCTCCCAAATTACAGGAAGCAAAAAAATTAATTTCATTCTGTGGTGATAGCATATGAATTTTGTCCAGAAAGACTAGAATAGGCTTTGAAAAAGGCAACAAGAAACATCAGACAACTAAAAACTAAATCCTATAAAGATAGAAGGAGTTGGGTATATTTAGTCATTTGAAAATGTAACTGAGGATGAATATGATAGGTAACACCTCTTCAAATACCAAGAGACAGGAATCTCAGTAACAACTGTCTGTTGTTCCAGAGCTTAAGAAGCAAAATGTGCTTTCAGTTACAGAAAGAGACATTTTGATTTATGTCAGAAAAATGTTAGAAAAAAGCTACCTAATAATAATTCAATAGCAGAACAGAGAGGTCAATACCTTATTTTTACTGTAGAAATTTAACTAAAGGCTAGACAGACATCTATGGGGAATAAGGGGTTGGATTCAGTGGCTTAAAAAGCCCCTTCCAACTCCATTACCTTAGAAAGAGATTACACTGATTTTCAGAAACAGAAGATATTTAACACCACAACATATATGTCTGCCGAACCCATAAACTCTAGGCAATATATTTTTGGAAGTTGCTTTTGAAGTTATTCATGTTGAGAATGTTCTTGGTAAAGTTTCTTTTCTCTCCAAAAAATCAGCTCAGTCATCTTGCTTTTTACTGATGTTGTCAAAACCATATAAATACAGCAACCTGCATTTATTTTTCACAAAGAGTAGCTTTCTCTACTTCTGGAAGATCTAACTCTCCAAAAAGCAGAGTATAAGTGCCTGAGTCAGTGAGTAGCAGTCCATGAAGTTCACCAGCAGTAGTTATAGTTACACTTTTTATTAATTTCATTTAGTCTAGTTTACAGAGTTAACAGTGATACACATGCCTTTTAGCTTCAATTCTTATGAACACCTCCTGGAATTGGTTAGGCAGACAAAACATGGTTAGTGAGCATTTAATAGATTAGTATTTCTAACCAGACAGTGTGGATTTTAACTGTGTAGCTCCGGTCTTGTCTAGTTGTTACATGTCATTGGACTTTCCTCCCACTCTTCTTTTATACTGCTTTAAAGAAAAAGACTTTTCCATCTAACCATGAATTCTTAACTGCAACACCCAAGGCAAATATTAAAACAAGACTAGCAGAGGCTAGTAGTTCAGAGCAAATATAAGAACTAGGGAAAAGAATCTAGAACAATTCAACAGAACAGTTCACAAATTGTGCACCCAAGATCACAGATACAAACTTAAATATTTTAAGAAAGGATATCAAGTTAATCCTGAATTTGTTGCCTGGCAACAATGGTTAACAGCACTTAACATGCAGATTCACACCAGCAAGTCAATTCACTTAACATGCAGATTCAAATGGGCACTGATTCCCACATTCAGCCTTCTTCTGTTGTACTGAACCCTTATAAAGAGCTCTTGATACTCTTGACCTTGCAAAAAATAAATAAACTAAGGACTGGAACCCCAGGACTGTGGAGAAGTGAAACAAGGCAGGAATCTAGAAAAGCATTCTAAGGGAAAATAAGTCCTTTTGTACCTTGTAAATTGAAGCAGCCATCAGGGTGCACTGCAGAAGTTTTCTCTGAATATAACAAAGCAAGCAGAATTGAGGTCATATAGAAGTTGAAAATGAGTCACAAGAAAACAATGTGACATGGGGAATGTTTGTGTTTACTTTAATCCAAGGTACAGAGACCAGATTTTGTTCTGCTTTCTTCTCTTCCAAAGTGTAACATCACATGGTGCAATACTTTCTGCAAGAAATGTCATTTCACAGTTTAGAAGGGACAAGAAAGAACAAAAAATATTCCATTTGATGGCTTTGTCACCGCTTGGCCTTTTGCTAATAAACAAGACCTATCTTTAGATCTATACTTAACTTGATTCTAGAGTAATTTTAAACAAATATATTAAGGTAAGTTATTTAAAAAAATAATTTAATTGCTCCTGATAACTTAAGCCTCTGCTTTGAATTAGCAGAAGGAATTGTTGACTGTTGAACATAAAAAGGAAAGAAAAAAGAAAGAAAGAAGTTGAAGTAAACCTGAATGGATAGATGGAAGCCAACAGTTTGCCACTTTTCCTATAACAATGTCATTCCTACACTGAAGCACGAGATAGGAAGCAGGGATGTGAAAAGGTTTTGGTGCCACCTTGGAGAAACAATATGAAGGGAACCTGGAGAAAGGGCAGCCTGCCAGAGGTGGGGTATAATGAGTTGAGCAAAAGTAGAAGTTCCAGTAAATCCAGCTGACTGCGGGTCCTATCATTCTAACAGTTAAAGAAGGCAGATTTGAGCATTGAAAGAATTTGACCTGCCACCTGGAACCAGCTGAAAATGTGATACGCGGAGGCCGAAAACATGATGAGCAGATAGCCATCAATGTGCTGTGGTGATCCCCACAGTCAGGAATGGGTCTAAAATGGGGCTTGCAGAGGCCAAAAATGCCCAAAGGGTGGGGGTTGGTGGGTAGGCGGGCTTTGTCAACATTAGGTGTATAACTGCAATTTTCACCCACTTTCGTGTGTGTGTGCGTTACAATCTGAAAAGTACTGTATTTGCAAAGCTACATTTGAAATTTTAACACCATGCAATTACATTTCAAGGAACCCTTTATGAAACATTACAGATAGTCCTTGACTTACAACCATTCATTTAGTGACCATTTGAAGTTGCAACAGCACTGAAAAAGTGACTTATAATCATTTCCCACACTTATGACCATTGCAGCATCTCCATGAACATGTGATCAAAATTTGGATGCTTGACAACTGGTTTATATTTATGATGGTTGCAGTGTTCTGGGGTCATGTGATAAGTTTTTTGTGACAAACAAAGTCAATGAGTAAATCAGATTCACTTAACAACCATGTTACTAACTTAACAACTGTAATGATTCACTTAGCAACTGTAGCAAAAAGTCATAACATGCGGCAAGCTCACTTAGCAACTATTTTGCTCAGCAACATAAAGTTTGGGTTAAATTTGGCCGTATGTTGAGTGCTACCTGTACAATTTCCACTCCTAAAGCTGCTACAAAAGTCAAAAGTAATTTGCTGCTGAAAGGCATATTTATATTTAGCAAGAGAATATATATTAGCTTAGCTATTATCTTTCTGCTTTGATACATAATAAGCTCCTAATCTAGGACTATGTAGTAGCTTTTGCCTGGGAAAAAACCCAGTAAGATTCAAATGGTTTTTTTGGGGGGAGGGGGCAGACCTTGCTCTCTTGTGTTTACTTAGCAAGTGCAGAGTAATTTGCCACTTAAGCCAGTGCTGGGTTGCTCCTGGTTCGGGCAAAGTGGTAGTGGCGGCAGCGGGAGTCTCTGCCTACTCACCTAGACCAGAGGTGGGTTTCAGCAGGTTCTGACCAGTTCTGGAGAACTGGTAGTGGAAATTTTGAATAGTTAGGGAACTGGTAGCAAAAATTCTGAGTGGCCCCGCCCCCATCTATTCTCTCCCAGCTAATTGGGAGGAAATGGGGATTTTGGAGTAACCTTCCCCTGGAGTGGGGAGGGAATGGGGATTTTACAGTGACCTTCCCCTGCCACACCCACCAAGCTATGCTACGCCCTCCAAACTATACCCACAGACCAGTAGTGAAAAAATTTGAAACCCATCACTGGCCAAGTAAAAAATGCTCTGCGCATGTGCAGAAGTGCTGCATGCTTGTACACTACCGATAGCAAACCAGTAGGAATCCCACTACTGACTTAAGCCCTCCTCCCAACTGGTAGGGTTGCTCTCCAACACCATCCAAGTAATTACAAGGTCCAACTCTGCTTAGCTTTTTGAGATCAACCAATGTGGGTTTTAATGGTACAACATCAATATCTAAAATTGTGCCTAGTAAGCACCTGGCAACCAGCACAGAACTTTCAATACAAGCATTACACAATTCCCTACTATCTGCAAGATTTAGTGCTTAGTGGCTGCATTTTGCACCAACTGCAACTTTTGTACATTTTTCAAGTGCAGCAGGCAAGACAGGATGGAACCAAAACATGGGTAATTTTGATCAAATCCAGCTGGCTCAGGAGAGTTACAGCTGCACTAACCACAAATTGTGCAAACATGTTGTGTGCCTCAGGTGCCCTTGGAGAATTATTCAGTGACAGATGAGGAGGGAGGCTCTTAGTCTTCCAAATAGCTTCAAATTTGTCAGTCTACAGCTACTAGTCTAAGTTACTTGCACCAGTTTTTCTCATTTTTGTCTCTTGTTCATTTGCAATACTAAAACTCACATCTAGAAGAAAAATTAATGTGCCACAATTTTTTAAAAAAAGCCATTAACACATATTTTGCAACTTCCTACATCAAAAGAAAAGGAGAATTTTCTTGGAAATTATGGCAGCAGTGACGTAAGAGAAAGGCTATCATTTAAAATCCAGGTCTTCCTTTTTTCAAAACACAATTCCCTGTTAGTACATTGCAGAATGTATTGTGAAAAGTCTTGTTCAGAAATTTAGAATGTTAAGATCAAAAAAATATATATCATCACTTGAGAATTACTAATATTCATCAAAATAACAAAGGGTAAATGGAAGATGTCAAACATTTGAACAGCACAAAATAAGTGTAAATAAAAAAGTCTTTTTTCTCCATGCATCATGCGCACATGAATTGTTATTTAATATCAACAGCATAGGGATATTTTAAGTTAAAGGTCAAAAATCCTTCAGGTATTCTGAACTGTATTTTTTATTTTCTCTAATCAGTAGTTGAGTTTACTCTGAGTAGAAGCTTAGCATAATTTAAAGAAACACAAATTCCTTGTTTGTGTCATTCTAAAATCTTTCTGAATATATAAATTAAGCCTTTCCAAACAAATACCCTACAAATCTGGTAGATGTATATTGCACCACAATTTTTCACAAAATAGCCTGCAAACAGAAAAGCTGGAAATATTATATTCTAAATCTTAAATAAAAATACCAAATGTTTTTTTTAAAAAAAACTGGTTTAAATCAAGAAAATCTGATTTAAATTTCTTCTGCATCTAACTGTAACAGTCACTGCCGATAATCTCTCAAACAAGCTACACATGTAGTCCCTTTATTCTTTACAGAAAGAAATCCACAAGTAAAATATCAAAACATATCCACTCACCTTGCTTTGTAAAATGACACTGTTAAATTAATTAATACACCTACATACTTTTGGAATCCTTACAAACCAAAAGGTGTGTACTACATATTTGCAATTTGGCGCCTACTCCCAGGGTTATCATATAAACAGCAAGAATATACAAAGGTCTATGAGAAAGACAAGCAGACGCCCCCCCACAGAAGGGGAACAGAGAATAAATCATGTCCACATCCAAGAATATGAAATTGAAGAAATATTTTGATACCCTCAGTTTATCAATATTTAAAAACTATTCCCTAAAGAAAATATTTTTTTTATTTCATGCAAGCATAATCTCTTAAATTGGGACACTGTTTAATAATTGAAAAAACACAGTTTGGCTAAAAGAAAATATTGCACATATATTCTTGTTTGAAATGAATTCAGTAATGTCACTGCAATTTTTCAATACATCAGATACTTCTAATGGGATTTATGAAGTAACTTCTATATCCACTATGGCCCATTTGTCAGCCTGACCTAAAAATGCACCAGAGGATAATGAATGGACTTAAAATATAACTGGATATAAAATATAACATGCCTTAGATTTTACTATTGGTCTCTTATAGCTTTGTTTTAGCATTTTAATGCTAGGGACAGCTCTTCACTACCATCATAAAAGTATTTTATTTATTTATTCAGTTTAAACACCACTCATATCACTGTCCAAGTGACTCTTGATGGTTTACAGATGCATAAAAAAGGAAATATAATTAAAAACAGAATTAAAACAGAGTGAAAATAAAATAAGAGCAGAGTTATGACAAGTTAAGAAATTTTAAAAAACACAGAGGGAGCACCCTGAAGCCATCAGTTGTGCCTAGGATAGTGTGCCACTCTTCAACCATCAAAGGACAAGAAAGACAACATCATCTCTGGGAATAAGATATTCCATATGTCAGGGGTAAGAGCAGAGTAGGCTCTTTTCCTAGATCCTGCCAATCAAAATTCTTTAACCAATGGAATCTGTAAGGTGCATTTCCTGATTTTAACTGACAACATACATTTTCTTCTTTCCTGATGATTTGATTTAATTGGGACAAGACTGTTCCTCAGGTAACCTGATCCCATGCCACCAGGAGCTTTAAAGTTGATAACTAATTTCTTGAATTGGACCTAGAACTAGAAACCAACGTAGCTCAAGAAACTGCAGTTAACTTCCAGGTTAACTCTACCAACAGCCTGGGGTTCGATCCTGACAGGCCTTGGGGCTTGAGGTTGACTCAGCCTTCCATCCTTCCGAGATCAGTAAAATAAGGACCCAGATTGTTGGGGGCAATATGCTGACTTTGTAAACAGTTCAGAGTGCTGTAAAGCACTATGGAGTGATATATAAGTAAGTCCCGTTGGTATTGCTATATTGATAATATGCAGATTAAACAAAGGGGAAGCCAATAGACATCTTTGTCTCACTCCTTTTTGGTACTAATTTTTCCTGTTAGGGAACAGTCCTTTCCTTTGCGTACCCTTAGATATGATTTTGAGTATAATGTTGCCCACCTGGTATTACAGTGGCTATATGTTTTGGTAAACATTGGAATTTACGAGAATTTACAGGATAATCGACTTGGAAGGGACCTTGGAGGTCTTGTAATTCAATCCCTGCTCAAGCAGGAGACTCTATATTTTTTCAGACAAATAGTTGTCCAATTTTTTCTTAAAAACCTCCAGTGATGGAGCACTTACAACTTCTGAAAGCAAACTGTTCTACTGATTAATTGTTGTAACTGTCAGGAAATCTCTACCGTATTTCTAGGTTGGCTCTTTCCTTGATTGGTTTCCATCCATTGCTTCTTGTTCTGCCTTCAGATGCTTTGGAGAATAGGTTGACACCTTCTTCTTTATGCAGCCCAGTAGAAATGGGAACACTACTATCATGTCATCCCTCGTCCTTCTTTTCATTAACTTCTCCTTTTGATTTCAAATGTTGCATTGCTGCTATTAAATATGTTTTATAGTAGAACCATATCTTCAGGAGAATTTTCATTTAAAGTAATGTGGTTGTGGTTAGGGCCCTTTATATTTTGCTTGGCTGCAGTTTTTATCTCAGGTATTTCCACTGTCATTGGTGAGGTTGATGGAAGTTGTTCAACAACAACATCTGGAGGGCTATGTGTTTCCCAATCCTTATTTTAGAAGATGCTTAGTTTTCCCCCACCTTATTCTTGACAGCCTTACAGGTTGATCTGGTTATGCGGATCCCAGGGACAGCTTTGGTAAAGAAGATGATGCTGATAGCTGACTTTTTGCTTTCTAGCATTGCACGTAGCTGTGTTTGTTTGTTTGTTTGTTTGTATCAAACTGATGGGCATCAGAGAAAATGTATGCAGACTGTTCCTAAGCACTATGTGGGAGAAATCTGTCTCTGTTTAAGCTTGTGAAGGCCAGATATTTATGTTTTAAAATTTTGACACATCAAACAGCCCTTAGGGTTTAATTAATTCACTGTTTTTACAAACTGATTTAGCTAAGGATATATAATATATGCATGGAAGCAGACTTTATCCCATATAAAACATAAACCTTTTGCTGGATTTATAACTGCTGAACTATGCATATTATATATTTATTACTTTATGGATGTCTTTCTAAACAATATTTCCTCAAAAGCAATCCCTCCCCCCAAAACAATAAAATAAAATTGCTCTTAAAATCTCTAAAGTACAGTTTGAACTTTTCTAGAATATAAGCTTGGAATCCCTGAAAAACGCAGAAAAACTGCTGCCCTGAAATTGTTTCCTGCAATCTGAATTCCTATCATAGTTTAAAGAGGCAGACCAAGCAATATATTAAATTTAAAAGACTGCTCAATAATAACATCCCTGAAGCTAATTATGTGGCATTTAATTACTGACAGCAAGCAAAGCCCTGATGGAAGTAAATTAGTTGCTTCTTTTCTAACCATGAAGTTTACTGAACAGATCGAGAGAAGAGATTCCTCAGGTGACTACTTTTTTCCATGGGATGGCTATATGAATTTGGCAAATTTGCTGCCTAAAACATTTTGAACTTAGGTCAAGTAAAGGCAGGATATGAACATATAAAGAAGCACCTAGGAAAATATTATCAGTGTTCCTAAAAGTGTACTTAAGTCATGCTGCACTCTACCTGGGACTAATTTTGAAGAGTATTTGGAAGATGTAGCTGGTTCAGAATGCAGCTGCACAAGCAGTCTTGGGTGCTCGAAGGACTGTGTGTATAACACAGTCCTTGGAGTCTTTCTAACCACTCCACCATCAGGACTCCTAATAGCCCAAAGTCTCTTCGTTCTACCGATATGCACATTTACTTTATTTTAAGTAAAAAATAAACATACATTCTGCTTTATGCAGACAACATGGCATTGATTTCACACACCCAGGTAGGGATGATAAGACTGGTACATAAGTTTAGTACATGCTGCACATTCAACTACCCAAACGTCAATAAGTCCAACACTAAGGCAGTTGTTTTCAGGAAGAGGCAGACTAAATATAATTGGAGCCTGGATAGGGAACATATAGATAAAGTTCAATTCTATTTGTAACCAGAAACATTTCTGGTCCACATTTTCATTAAGGGCTATAGCCTGTGCCAACACCCTAAAGCAGTTCATCAATCATAACTACAAGGGTTCTCCAATTCCAATCATAAAGGTATTTTGTGACAGCAAAATATTTCCAATGATCATATATGGCACAGAACTGTGGGATTATGTAACTGACCCCTGATTGCAACTGATAGTCTACCATTTTGAAATGCATTTTAGGAAGGATAGGTCTACACTTGCGCCAGCAATAAGGGCAAGGGTATACCCCGATACAAAGGCATTTAGTAATTAAACTATTCAATTACTGGCTGAAGTTCATATCCATATACCCAGTTAGATTACCCAAGATGTGTTTCAAAGAGCAACTCCATAACATGCAAACTCAAGCTGTTTCGAAGTGAGGTTCAACCTCACTCTTGGGACTCTTGGGTCCCTCTTGGGACCAATTTCAAATGTCATCTCACTATGGATTTTGGATATGGATTTTCCATCCAATTCCCAGTTCAATCAGATCTAAAGGCCAAGGAAGCTTTCAGTCATTGATGTGGTTGCCCAAGATTATATTGCAGCACTTACTGTAAATATGGCAAGTCTTTGAAGTGGCTGGCTCAACACAAATCAGTGTGCCAATTAGAAAAATACGTAGCAACTTACATGCCTCAGCAATCTCTTTTTCTAGAGATTGATTCGAACAACTGGATTCCACAGCAAGACATGGAAGGTTTCACGGAGTTCCATTTGAAGAAAGACTGGGTATTTTGCAGCACTAGCCATTAAAGATTTAGGACTGATCCTTTTTGACTGCAAATCGTACTCTGCAGAAAGGGCTGTTTACTTAGAGTCTTACTTAAAAACTAAAATATATTGGGAGAATGTCTGAGATCCACATACTTGGTATATAACAGTCACCGATTCTCCCTTGGGGAAATATACTGGTAAAGAGGAATTTTCTGGAGAAAGTCTATTGAAATGTACAGCTTGAGCCAGAATAACATTAAGGGTCCTATCAACAACATGCAACATCTAACATACAGGTCAATCAAACTGAATTAACTGACAAATTGGAACTCTTGTGGTCCTTGCAAATGACTATGTGCTGAATCAACAGTTGACTGATTGAATGTTAAGTGGGACAGTTGCAGCTATGAAAGTAAGTTCTTTTATCTCACGGATTTGGGAGAACAAAGGGAGAACAGTGGCTAGAGCAAATGACCCATCATTCAGTATAAAATTTAAGTGACCAGGGGTTGAGCATGTTATAGCTGGCAGGAGCTGTGATGGTGCAGTGGTTAGAATGCAGTGGTTAAGCAGTGGTTAGAATGCAGTATTGCAGGCAAACTCTGCCCACAGCCTGGAGTTTGTTCCTGACAGGCTCAAGATTGACTCAGCCTTTCATCCTTCCAGGGTTGGTAAAATGAGAAGCCATTTTTGGGGGGCAATATGCTGACTCTGTAAATTGCTTAGAGAGGGCTGTAAAGCACTGTAAAGCGGTATATAAGTCTAAGTCCTTATTGTTATTACTATCTTGAATTCATTCTGTCTGCCTCTAGAAATATTCACAGTCCAAGACTTTTAAAAAGTAAGGCTGTAAAAGCAGTGTGAAATGGTATATAAGTCTAAGTGTTATTGCTACTATATAATAAAAGTAAATTTATAAGCTAGTAATATCTGTAATTGACATTCTTCCCAAAATAAGATTCAACTTATTATAATTTCTTTAAATGCTGAGAAAACCTGTGATGTGGTTTCTTGAACACTTCAGAAGCGAAATTTAATTTTCTTTGCCTGTCTTACATTTTATTTTGATATGATTTATCAAGTCTGTAAATAATGATTAATAATATGTTCTTTCCCTGATTAAATTAATATCAGAATATCAAGGTATGTGCCAAGAGTGACCCTTTTCTCCCTCTTTTTTTAATTGGCTTTAGAACGTTTACTGTGTGATTATAAATTCTAAAAACATTATTGAAATTAAGAGTGGTGGGGCAAAGCATATAGTTTTAATCGTATTTCATGTTAATGGTTGTGGCTTATGGTATAGGTATCTGCAAAACTTATTTTTTCAACCAGATTCCACTGTTTGAGATGCTTTTCAGTTTAAAGCATTAGTAAGAATTTTCTCTTCAAAATTATACAGGAATTTTTAAATGTTATTATATTAAACCACTTCAATTAATTAACAAAACAAAAATATACCTATGTCTGTTGTATTGCAATATAATATAATTTCAGAATAATTTAAAAACTGGGAAAGAAATTGAAAACATTATATAACACTGAAATATAAACACTCTTCATACCTATAAAGTGGTTAACATGAAAGACAATTAAGTAACTGAATTAATAATTGTTGAATAATTCATACAATATTGAAGAAGTTCAGAATTCAAAATTATTTCAAACTCTCCCTATTTATTTGCTTTCTTTGGGAGATAAAAGTCAGGGAGAATTTTTTAAAAATGATTTCAGAGAGAAGATAACTTGGTGGCATAAAGTATTCAACAAACTCACTGGATTCAATGTCTGTTCTCCTCTACTGTTTATCGAATTCATTTTCAAATGTAGGGCACACATTTTCCTCTTTCATAGAGTACCAATATACTTTTAAGCAATCAGCAAACTGACCTGGTTGGTTAGCAGGAGATGCATAGATAGTCCTCGTCTTGCAACCACAATTGAGCCCTGTATTTCTGTTGCTAAGCAAGACAGCTGTAAAAGTGAGTTTTGCCCCATTTTATGACCTCTCTTGCCACAGTTGCTAAGTGAATCACTGTAGATGTTAACTTAGTAACATGGCTATTAAGTTAATCTGGCGTCTCCATTGACTTTGCTTGTCTGAAGGTTGCAAACGATGATCTAATGACCCCAGGGACCCTGCAACCATCATAAATACCAGTTGCGTAAATACCATTACGTGACCAATTCAAATTTTGGTCACGTAATGGTTGAAAGTCCGAGAAATGGTCACAAGTCACTTTTTTTCAGCACCGTTGTAACTTTGATCACTAAATGAATGGTTGTACAAATAATCGCAGATAAGCCAGTCACTACAATAATAATCAATGTACTCATAAGTTAAAAGAGTTTTTCAACTGCCCTGTATACCATAAAAAGGAAATCATAAGTTTTGCAAGCCAAATAGTGGTGCTAGGCAGCTTTAAAAGAAAAAGTAATTCACTCTCTGCCAGCATGACTGAACCAGGCGTGCATGATTTCTCTTCTGCCTCCATTGTCTCTCCAGGCCCCAAAAAGACACTCTCAGGCAGCAATGTCTCATTTTGTAGCACACTATCCATGCTACCAGAAAGAGAAAGGGGGTGGTAGTGGTAGTTCAAGCTTTCCATAATGCTTCTCTACCTCTAGAGGTGATGTGCCATTAAGTCCATCGTCCGTGACCACTAGTCATGCTACCTGAAAATTACTAGAGTTACAGTCCAACACATTCAGAGATATCAGGTTGGGAAACAAAGGTTTAAATAGACAATTATCATAAAATCATAGAGTTGGAAGGGTCTCAGTGTTAATTGAGTCTAATTTCCTGTTCAGTGCAATAGTAGGAAGAATAACGTGGCAGAAGTAGACTCCAGGTAGTAGAAATAAAATCATGAGGCAGAAAATTTAACACAGTAAAAGACGAACATTTTATGCAGAATTTTTAAAAATGTTATCTCACTTGCAATTAAAAGATGTATATCAGAATTATATTATGTATATATTAGAATTCTCAATCAGTGCAATCCTACAGCTTTCAGTGGTGTACAGAAAAAAATCCCATAATATAATAACAAATGCAGTACAGATACAAAAATTAAAACCAGCAACCTAATTACAACAATAAACATTACTGTTCGCTGAACTAATTTAAAAGGCTCTTTAGAAAAGGGCTTGCTTAACTTGATTCCTGAAGGCCAGCAATATTGAGCTCATCTCATTGCAGGGGAAAGATTGTTCCATAATATGAGGCTATAGGAAGAAACTACTCTTCCTCACCTTAATCCCGCTGATAAAAAAGAAGTAATGGAGAACTATGGGGATTTTGGTGCCAAACCATATACAACTTTACAAGTTAAAGCCAGCACTGGAAACCTACTGGCAGCCAATGCAAGGCTTGCAGTACAAGGATAATACACTCATGGCATTTAGTGCAAGTTCCAAAATGTTTTTGAGCAATCCGTGTAAAGCACATTCAGGGTGGGGATGAGAACCTACATTACTGTCCCTGCCACTGCATGTAAGGCTGCAACTGGTGTGCCAGCTGAAGCTGTATGTTCTCTTGACCCATCTGCCTGTCTAGTAATAATTCAGAAAGTCTCCCGAATCTTGGCCCTGGTTTCCCAGGGACAGTGCCTGAGCAACATAGAACATTGTCATTTTAAAAGTAACTTTTATTAAATATTTTTCCAATAAGACACATATAAAATAAAAAAGAGAATGTGCAAAAAAAAAAAAACCCAGGAAAAAATGACTAAGACAACAAAAGTAGGGAAAATAAGTGACTAACTTCTTTGCAACAGAAATTAACCAAATTATCAAAAATTCCTCACAATTTCTTCAGCCCCTTTAGTTCTTTTTCAATCATCCACTCCATTAAGTCATCAGTTTTCTCTCTTTTCAGCAAAACTGCAAGTTAGAACTGTGTTGAGTGAGCAGTAACTTGAATTTGCTGGGTTTCACCTACAGCTGCTTCCTATCCACTAAGGTCACATAGATTCCAGCACTAAGGCAAAATTTCAACCACACCGGTGGATGAGCTGAGGGTTCCAATATAGAATAGAGTCAATCCAAATTAACAGATGATCTTTCTCTAGTGGCTTCAGGTAAATGTTTAAAAGGTATGAGAAGAGAATCAAGCCTCACTGCACCCAACCTGTGAAAGGTTCCTGGTTGAAATCACACACCAAGGAAGGAAAGAAGAAGGAAGGAGGAAGCAAGCAAGCAAGTAAGCAAGCACAGTGCCACCAGCCCTTAATTCCAAAAGATTGTTCAAGGTGCCATGGTCAATGGAACTGGAGGCAGCTGAGAGCTTTAACAGGAGCAGAAGGGATAAACTCCTCTGTCTAGATCCTGCCAGAACTGAAAACCTCTTGAAAATGGTCCCAATAATCTGCCTTCTCTAAGATGCTCTGAAATTGCCTTCCTACCATGACCTCAATAAGAAAAAGGGAAGGTCAGAGCAACACAACAGTTATCTGATAGCACTGGATCAAATATCTCATCTCTCTTTCAGTATATATTGATGACTTTTAGAATCACCCACATAAAAGTAATGAAAGTCTGATCTGAACCTTTTCAGGTAAATCTACTCTGAACATACTTCTGCCTGCTCCACTCTCTGCCCCTGATGTAAGACAGACACAGATCAAAAGTGAGCAGCAATCCTTTTAAATGTATTTGTATTGGAAGCAGAAAACTGAAAAAGAAGGAATTCCAAATAGAACTAAATTGCTTACAAGGTTGAAGTGATGAAAATATACCTCATTTTATGTTATAAAATCCAAAGTCAAACTAGAATTAGATTGTATATTCACTCAGAATTTAAATACTCAAGGTAATAGAATTTTCTTCTTTCTCTACTATTACCAAGTGTCATTCAGCTGAACTTCTGAATAGGTGGTTCGTTGTGCTAATGACCTCACATGTAACATTGACAAATATTCTTTAATATTGCTTAAAACAAAGCTGAATCATTGTTTATACAATTTATTAATCAATAGTGTTACAGAATACAAAAATATTTACAGATTAACAGCAAAGCTGAAAAATGACATAACCATTTTCAAATGTATTCAGATAACATATGAAATCACTGAAAACTTCATAAATATATATATATATTTCATAACTTCATAAAATATAAACTTCATAAAATAAAATAAACTTCATTTTATATATATATAAC
>JANHFP010003782.1:248650-259597 GCA_032468135.1 Calamaria suluensis
TAGGTTGGCAGAAGCTGGGACAAGTAACAGGAGCTCACCCTGTTACACGGCACTAGGGATTTGAACCGCTGAACTGCCGACCTTCCAATCGAGAAGATCAGCTGTCTTACCCACTGAGCCACCACATGCCTTCAAGTGCCTTACTCCATTGTTTTTAAAACACCTGAATACAGATAGTCCTTGAGTTACAAACATAACTTGGGACATAATTTCTATTTCAAGCTTTGCAATCGTAAAACAGTGCTGTGTGACTGCACTGCATCGTAAAACAGTGCTGTGTGACTGCACTGCTTAACAACAGCACTGCCTGTCATTAACCAAATCCCGCTAGTCATTAGGTGCAGACCCACCCCAATCTAAACTACAACTGACTTGGTCCTTCCCAGCCCTGAGCCTTGGTAAAGGAAAGGAATGGCACCTCTTCAACTCTCCCCCATTTCTGCCCTTTCAACTTCCCCACCCTTGCTGTCCTGCACTTCACCCGCCATGTCACCCTGCCAGGTTGTCCTCGCAGTGCTTCAGAAAGTCTCCAAGGCCTTCCAAAACATCCCACACAATTTGAGGATCAGGTCTCAATTCTTCTCCGCCTTCTATTTTTGGTAACATCTCACTTGATAACGAGTTGAGTGGAAAACAAAAGCTTTCATGCCTTTTGTGTTATTTTGTTCAGATCATTAAAAAAGTAATCCAATTAGAGTTGAAAAGTTACATAACTGTGACTGATGTTATTTGCCTAAAGACCTCTGTTCCCACACTTTTACTGAATCTTGCTGCTCCTCAAGTAGAGGAAATGCTTATAAATCACTTTATAGCTAATGGGTGATTGTCTAGGACCAAACTGCAATTGTGAAAGGTTGCAGGTCATTCTGGCCCTGTGCATTTCAGACACAAAGTAATTGTATAAACAATACACAAGTTGCTCACATCCAGATTCCCTCCCCAGAAGGAAGAGTTTTATTTTGCTCTCTTACTGTATGGTGCTATAGAAGTAAAGGTAGTAATCAGGGGCAAAAATGCTAACTGGTTCAAGTGCTACCTGGTTAAAAACTACTGGTTCAGGCAAACCAGTAGTAAAAAAATACTTTAAAAAATAAAAAAATGTTTTCATGGCTGTGCCATGCAATCGTTGTAATATTTTCTTTACTTTTTTAAAGCATTTTCTCACTATCGGTTTGAACAAATAGGTAGTAAAAATGCTTTAAAAAGTTTTTTAAAAGTTGGTCATGCCCACCCAGTCACATGAACCTCCCCCACCAAGCAATGCCCACAGAACTGATAGGAAATTATTTTGTATTTCTCCACTGGTAGTATGTTGTTTCTGAGGCAGAAAGACAGACAGAAACTTTATTTCACCACTGACCAATAAAAGTACATTCAGTAAAACGAACAATACAAAACTATCTCCTAACAACAAAAACTATTTGCAGGTAAAGCTTGCACCTAATGTAACAACATTTTACTCCTTTTAGATAAATAAATGTATCTTGATTGTTTAATAGATAAAAGTTATCAAAATGTTCTGGAAATTTAAATAAAAGAGAGTTAATGAAATCAAAGAAGGTGGCGAATGCCTCATTAACCCAAACATGGTTGTTTAAATAAATTCTTCACTAAGGGATGGTTTTGCCAAAAACAGGAAATAAATGTATTCCCCCCCCCAGCAAAAACATTGTAAAATGTAGTCACATTTATTTTGTTTGTTTGTTTTTGTTTTCTTATAAAATTTATATAGCCACCTACTCACTCACAGTGACTATAGGTGGCTTACAAGCAATAAAAACAAAGTACAGAAAAACATTAAAAACAACCCCATAGCCACCCCTCCCAGAGACAACATACAGTCAAATGAGACATTTGATGGGCTCCATCCTACTGTAGGTTCCCCAGATCTGCTGGCAAAACAACGTCTTACGAAAGAGTGTCAAAATGGGTACCAGTCTAATTTCTAAAGGGAAGATATTCAAAAGGGAGGGAGCCATCACAGAGAAGGACCTTCTTCTGGGTCCCACCAGATGTACCTTCTTAGGGGATGGAACCCCAAAACATTCCTTGCTTGCCCACTCTGGTGGGTCGGGTGGATGTGACCAGCAATAGATGGTTTCTCAGATAACAAATGACAGTGAGACCCTTCAAACAGGCATAAATGCAGGACAACTGCTGAATACTCAAAAATGTGGTCATGTGATCAGAGGGAGGAGCTGTCAGAACTTCTGAAGTACCTTGTAAATTATTCCTGGGGAGGTCTACCATAACTTCAAATAATCACTAAGTAACCAGTTGTAAGTCAAGGACTACATGTACTCTTGATGGTTGGAAGAACTACTAGGAGCAACTTTAGGAGCGCAAAAATAACTAAGGGAGGAAATGAACAGGATAACATAAGAGAATTTCCATTCACACGAGAAAGGATTTTATTCAATATTATCACCCCAAACAGCTGAGCAGAGATCTGTGCCAACAGTTAGAAGAAACTTTTCATAACCCACTTAGCTTTTTTATTATTCTATTCTATTATTAAAAACAAGTTACTTACTGCCACATACATGAACATATAATTTTAATGGACAGAGGTAAAATAAGGTTAATAACGCTTTTTCTTTAACTTTACTTAACAATCTCATATTCCTTTAATTTATTCCTTTAATTTAAAAAAATACAGCAAGTAAGAATGGTTAATTACTAAGTATATGTACAACTCTCTTTAAAACTACATTATTTAATTCAATTAACAAATGATTAATGAACTCTAATAAATGCTGATAGCTTAAATTTATAACTGCTCTCAATTAACTGATTGGCGTTATACAAACTAAAAAACTAACTGCTGCCCATTTCTGACAGCATTATCTCTACTGCAGTATAAGCAGTCACAAAGGGAAAAAAGCTTGCATCAGTTACCAAGCAAATTCTTCATTAGAGAGTTTTCATTTCAGTTCCTACATCTATAATTTAAGGCAGGCTAAACAGAGGAAATATAGAAGGCAACGGATGCAGCTATTTAGAAAAAGAAAAGAAAAGCTGATGGTAATGATTTATTTCATGTATTCCTAAAAACAGGCATGTTTTTAGTTTATATCAAAGATGCCTGAATGGGCACTGAGTGTCAGGTTTATGAGAAGATCTGGACTACTAAACAAAATATTTATCTTAAAAGATCATCAACGATGTTATGCAGAAGTAATGAATTATATAGCCATGGAAATGACACTGTGAGCTGGTTTTTTCAGTTCTCAGAGACTGTCTGTGCAAGTGCCTGCAGTTTTCTTGGCTAGGTTTTTCAGAAGTGGTTTGCCATTACCCTTTTCCTGGGGCTAAGAAAAAGTGATGTTGGTTTCATGTCCAAGGCAGAACTAGAAAATTTTCTTGTATCCTAAAGAAATGTTTTGATTTGCATGCTTCAGTATACATATATGCATAGCATTGTCCAACTTCAATTTATAGCATTGAATAAACAATTGGCTGCATTGTACAATGTCATAAATTAAAGTATACAACCCACAATGATTATGTTCATACCGCTGAAAGCACCCATATTGCAATGTGGGGGGCATACTCGCAAGACCCCCATGCTCCCCTGCACATGTGACCCCCCCATGCTCCCCCACCCACACACATGTGCATGCCCCCCGTCCCCCGTTTTGGCCTAGCAGGCCTCCCTGCAGCCTCCTGGAACCAAAAATGGGTCGTGGGGGGCTGTGCCACACCTCCCATGCTCCCCCTGCTCCCTGTACATGTGCCCTGCCCCCCACGTATGCAACCACCATGCATGCATGCCTCTTGCATACGCTCCACCTCCGTGCATCAACACATCCCAAATACATTTTTCATCAATTTCAGTTCCTGAAGGTCTGTCTAAATACCCAGGTCTGAACCAGTTTCATGAATTTTAATAGTGAATAAGCCTATTTTATTTCTGGGGGAAAGAGCTTCAACAGAATATTTATCCTCCCACTGCACCTTGTGAAAAATGGGGACTACCAATGTATAATGACTTTGTAAATGCTTCTGACATGACTTGAGACAGACTGCTGGCCTACATTGGGCAGGCAGATTATAGCTGGAGCAAAAGGCTTCACAGACATCCATGTCCAAAACAGTGTAAGTTACTAGCATTGTAGAACATCACTACTTGAACTGCACCCAGAAACGAGCTCAAAACCGATGCAGTTCCCATAGTACTGGCATTATATGACAATATTGGGCTGGTTCTGTTACTAACACTATAGGTGCATTTGTAGCATGTAAAGTTTCCAGGTGGTCTTCAAGGGCAGCCCCACGTAGACCAAATTACAGTAGTCCAACCAAGTGGGTGGAAGTTTGTGAGTGACTGTTGCCTGTGCTTCTGATAAGCTGTAAGTGATCCATCACTTAATAGCTGAGTAAAGGCAAAAACCACAGATCCAGCCACTGTTTCAACAGGAACTATGAGTTCAGCAGGAGACAATCCTTTGGCTTCAATTGACTTTTGGATTAACAACCCTGTTATGTTCTTTAGATTAAGTTTCTTAGCATCCAGATTTTGCAGCCCAAGTCATCAGATCACATTTTTTCCTCTATCTCTCATTTGGTCTGGGATAGAGGCAGTATTATATCCAAACATATCTCCAAACTATTTCATGTAAATGTTAAAGACAATAGGGAAATAATCAAGTCCTGGGTTGCTCAATGTTTGAATACCCACAGGCTCAATCTTTCCTATCACACATCCCTCAATCAAAACCACCTGCTCAGGAAGGAACGGAACCACAGCAGAATGCCTTTGAAGGACAGGAGGAAGAACTACTACCAAGGAACAGCCAGGTAAAATATCCGAATCCTGGCCAAGAATGCTTTCACAGAACTCTACTTATCTCTCTGCTTATTATTATTTATTCTGTTGCCTTCCAAATGTTTTATAGCTAACAGTGAAGTTTTCCAAGAAAAACGTTTTTGTAGTGTAGCTGTCCAATTTGATACCATATAGCTGTGCTAGTGGGGGTTTTTTTTGCCTTTGTTCTTTTGCCTGGGAAGATGTAATAGGGGTAGTGAGTTTTAGCCTGGCCCTGCAAAAGTTCCTACAATTTCCATCTCAAACTCAGTCCTGGAGTTTATGGATATGACGGAATATAGGCAGGCTGAATCCATAGGAAAAAGGGGCTGCGTTCCAGAGGAATAAAAGGCAGTTCCATCCAGATACAGGTAGTCCTTTGCTTACAGCCTTTTTTGCTTAGTGATCATTCAGACTCGCTATATTCATAAATCTTGATCACATGACCAGACAGATGCAGCAATGGTCGCGAATGTGAAAAATAGTCATGTCACTTTTCTCAGTGTTGTTGTAACATTGAAGGTCATTAAACAAATGGTTGTAAGCCGAGGACTACTGGTGCTAAGACAGACAGGTTGCCAATTCAATAGAAATGAGCTGCTGTTTATATTCCATATTAAGTATACCAGTAGAAACACGGACGATAACCACTACGGTCCTCTCTCCTCATACACTGTATCAAAGTGACCAAGTACAGCCTCAGTTCAAAAGCAAAAGCCCATTGTGAAATACACATGCAGAACACATGTTTAAGTGTGTACTTTATCAATATACAACTGTATGGAGTTATGACATTGAAGAAAGTGACTTATCCTAGCCAGCTTCCAAATGGAATTGGAATTTCCTAATGGGGGAAGCCAGATTTGCTTAATTACCATGTGATTCACTTAACAGCTGCAGTGATTCACTAGTAGTTGTGGGGGGAAAAATTATAAAATCAGGCACAACTTACTATCTTGCTTCTAGCTCCAATTGTGATCGTAAATTGAGGATTACCTCCGCAGAGTTCAAAATAAACACATTCGTCTTGTTTAGCTATCATTAGATTCAACTACAAAAAATAACCTAGTTAATTCTCTTATTCATATAAACAGTCTACTTCTTACACAATCCCACTAGTCATGCAGCTTCATGCAATGTATGGACTTTAATTAATAAATGGTTATACAATAAACTACTCAGATAAATCATTTATATGGCCTAGGTTAATTTTTAGCCTTCCCTGTGCAATCCCATTAAAAAAACCACAGAATTGCATTGCTTTGGCTAAAATCCACCCAAACTGCTAGAGCAGCAACGTAAAAAACAGAACAAAACAGCAGATCCCCGACTACAAAGGACAGATATACAAATATAATTCAGCTCTTTTAATGGTATAACACAAACTGCCAAATACCCTTAACTCATAAAAACAAGAAAGAAACAAAAAGTTTACATTCCTCCAAGTGCCTACCAAGCTCCCTACAGCTGCTACTGGTATCTTGGAAAAGTTGAGCTGTTTTATGGAGCTGCAGACAAAGCTCACATCCCAGGGTACCCAGAGTGAAGTACTGTACAACCTAAATAGTTAGCACTGTGCTAGAAGCCACTTCAAACTAACCATTACCATAATCAGTGCAACAATAATAATATGCAGTATTTTTTTCAAGGGAACCGTTGCAAAAATCTGCTTCATGCCACAGAAAAATGAAGAGCAGCTATAGTTAGGATCCCTAAAAGCTGCAAAAAGGAAATACTTAGGAAAAACGAGGATAATCTTAATAACAAGGTAAGATAGCAGGGTGAAGTACAGCTTTTCCCCTATACAAATAGTTTTGATTTAAAGAGAAAGTGCTTCTGAGTAAAATATTTTAAATATAATTTGACTGAACTGGAAATCAGTTACCACTAGATAACCTGTGACCCCTTGGGTCATAATTCCACTGGCATTTCCTTGTCTAAACAGATAAACAGAATGACCATAGGTGGGCAAAAAAGCAGTGGGAGCGGAGTGACTCTTGACTTTCTGCTGGCCTCCCCATTGATTTTCCTTGTGGGAAGATGGCAGGTAGCATTGGAACAGACAATCAAGTAGCACAGCAGTGGCCACAAGTTTGTTAAATTAAAATTCCACAGGTCCTGGATTTTGGACACTGAAATGGAATATGTAGATGACCTTGGAAAATGAGAAGAGATGCTACCTAGGAAACAAAGAGAGGCAGATGCTGCCAGTGGTTTTGCTGTCAAAGAAACTCAGGAAGGACAAGCCACAATGGACCAAGCAGTTAAAAGTAGCAGTGGGAAGTTTGTACTTTCAGACTTGCAAGATTCTTTTAATGTGGCTTTACAATAAAGTTAGATTAGTTTCCCTAGTCATTTTTCCTGTCTGGTTTTATGTAGTTAGCCTATTTGAGGCGCACTAATTCAAAAATTGTTGCTCTACACATTTCACCCAAATGAACATTACAAATAATCAAACATACACGAGAGTTTACTAGTAAATAGTTACAGTATTTCTGATAATTTTCAAAGAAATAGCTTTAAAGAATTAAAGTAACACACATTTAAAAAAAACAAGCAAAACTATGTAAATGCACCAATCAAAACATTAAATACTTTAGCAAAAATAGCTGTTAAAAGCTTTTAAGCAAACATTGACCACAATGTGTTAAAAACCTGTCTGAACAAATAAGCTTTTAAAACCACATAAACACACAAAAGAGAGAAAGAGCACCCAGGGCTTCTCCTCAGGATCAGCATTTCAGAATTTCCCAGTTTTTTACCATTATTTATTACATCTCAGCCATGAACGGACTATACTCTTGAGCCCTAAAACATGTAATCCCTCCATGACTACTCAATTCATCCCATAGTTCTTTGAAATTAGTAACATGCTATACTTAGTCTTAATTTCAGAGAAGGGGATCTCCAGAGGATTAGACAGTGGAAAACCAACCACAATCCTACCACTTGCAGAGACACCATTGGCAACAAAGAATACATACAAATATTAAAAAAAAGAATATAAATGATTCATCAGAGGTCACCCAACTAAATATCCACTATGAGGACAATGAAGAATATTGAACTTTATGTACTTAAACCTAGTCCAAGCATCAGACCAAAGGATTTATGATCAGGAGCCCTTCCAAGGAAGAAGGACTAGATTAATGAACAACTTTGCACACAATGTTACAACCTAAGATTGCCTAGCATATATAAAAAGTGCCTGGTTTGGTTCATAAGCCAAATTGAAGTCAATATACTCTCTTTCTCTTCCCTCCTATGCCAAAACTCTACCCTGCACTTTCTCACCATGATTACAGCTACCAGCCTCCTGCTAGTCTCTCTCTACCATCACAGCTAGCAAAAGGAGTTCTACCTTTAGAGAAGAGTAGCTTCTGCTACAGAACAACTGTTTTATTTGGCAAACGGCAAAACAAATGGAAACAAACAATATGTACTGGTGAGATAGTTTCTACTAACTTTTGGATGAAAGTACGGAAGTTATTTTGTTATTTCAGGAGCAGTGACAATTGAGGGTTTGAGTCCTATTGTGTGAATTCTAATGGTCAGTTGTCCTCTAGGAGGCAGCACCTAACCAATCATGACTGGCTTCCAAAAGTTATTTGAATGGAAGACTACCAGGAAATCCCAAGGCTGTAAACTAAACTAGAAGTCCCCAAAAAGTTTTGAAATATACAGTAGTAATGGCAAACCATTTCCATATTATGAAAATTACACAGGTATTAATTCCACTTGAGGGAGTTGTTTTTGGTTGTTGTTTTGCTTTTATTCATCAGCTAGAATTGATTGGCTTGTGTTGTACCCTGCCAGTTCTCAGGATTTGTTGTCCAGAACAAGCTGATTGAAGGTCAGTCACAAATCAGTTTATGAAGAATGGGTACAGATGCAATCTGAATGAAAGCAATTTGAAAATGCCCATAATAATCACAGTATCCCTCATATGAAAGTTGAGTTGGTTTTGCAGAAATGATCAAAAGCCCTAGATTAAAATTGCTCTCCTTAAGTGCATTTACTGTACTTTGAAAGGGCCACATTTAAACATTTTTACTTTCAAGCAGAAATAAGTACCTTCTGTACCTTACGAAGTCTGTTAAGTGGACTAAGATACATTCTTTCATAAAACCATGCAGGTCCATTTTCACCATTTTTCCTAGAAGTACCCAAGCTGGTTAAGAGACACTAAAATGGCTTAAATCTGTGGACAAATTTTCAAAAGTATGTTTTCTTTAGCTGTACGAATAAAGACACCTGTTCCCAGAGTTGCATAGCAACCTGGCAAAAGAGGGAATCTCAAGTCTTTAGCTTTGAAAGTTTAACTTTAAAAGAACTAGAGCAACCTGTTACCCTTTCCAAACACTGGCACCAGGCTGCTAAAAATAAGATATCTGGGTTCAATAATAACTCTCAAGCAGATCCATTTGCTCCCAGCCATGTATAATAAGGTGCTTCTTTAATTAGGTAGTAATTCACTGTACACAAGCAGCCAGGAGGAAGAAGGGGAAGAAAGTTTCATTCTTTTTTTTTTCTCATTCAAGGAAAAAACCCCGGTGAGGGGGTGGGGAGCCGCCAAGCCAGCGCTGACAGGCAATGAAACTTTAGACAGAATTTTTTTTTGCTTCAAAAGTATCTCTTCTCCCCCCTCCCACTCCTCAAGTCCCCTTTGATGTTCCCCAAACAAAAGCCTCCCTCGGCCCAAGAACGGAGGGAGGTGGCGAGCCAACAAAAGGGATTTTAATTTTTAAAAATGTTTTTATTTTTTGAGACGGGAGAAAATAAAAAGCGCCGAGGGGAAGAAAAATCACCCACTCAGGGCCCTTGCCGGTTGCAATGTCAACTGAAGGGGAACCCGGAGCAGGAACCGGAGCGGGGAAGGGGGGGGGGGGTGGAGAGTAGGAAGAAACGTGCAGAGAGAGTCCCTTTTTTCGGGCAGCCACCTGACCAAAGCAAGAGCCCGGTTTTACCTTTTTTTTTGGGGGGGGAGACAACGCACAGAAAGAGCCCAGCCAAGAACTGGCGGTTTAAGCGCCCACAGGAGGAGGCGGAGGAGGAGGGGAAAGAGTCGAGTAGAGGGAAATTCCCCCAATCCTTCCAAATACTTTATACTTCGGTGTTTTCCTCCCCCCCCCCTTTTTTTTTTTCTTCTTCTCTTCAGCTCAGGTTTCCCAAGGAAAAGGAGCAAAGTGGACCGAGGCGGTTGACCCGGTGCGCCGCCTCCCATGCCCAAGTCGCACCAAATCACCCCCCGGGGCGATCCAACTCGGTCGCCTCGATCCAGGAGGCTCGCGGCTCTCCTCCCCTTTTGCCTCCAGAGTGTGTTCGTGCGTGCTTGTGTGCGTGTGTGTGTGTGTGTGCCGGACCCCTCCCCCGGGGGAGGGGGAGAAAAGGTTCAAACTCACCTCGCGGCGCTTTAACCTGTGAGGACAGGACAGGACGGGGGGGGGGGCGGCGGCGTCGCCGTGCCAGTCCCGAGGAGGAGAAGGAGGGGTCCTGGAGCAGGCGGCTCCTCCGGGGGGGAGGAAGGGACAGACGTGCCAGGCACCGGTTGTTTCCACCGCCAAAGCCCAACCGAGCGGCGGGGAGAGGAAGAAGAGGAGGAGGAGGAGGAAGAGAGAAAGCGAGACCGAGAGACCGCCGTCCTCGACAGCAGCTGACGCCGCCTCGGAGCTCAGCCCGCAAACTCCGCTCGCGCTTCTTTTGTAGCACTTCGCCTTTGCTCGCTGCACACTCGCACACACCGGCTGGGCCGCACTGCGCCTGCGCGCTCCGGCCCCCGAACCCCACAAGGCGCGCTCGCTCTCCCGCCTCCTTCGCCGGCAGGGATTCCATGGAGCAGGAATCTCCGCTCACGTGGCCGCTTAGCCCGCGGGGGAGGGGAGGGAGGGAGGGAGGACACCGGGTCAGGGAACGGCAAAGTGGTTTGGACGAGGGGGATCGTCGGCGTCCTTCAACAGAGTCGACGGCTCAAAGCCAGCGGGGGGGAAAAGTTACCACTAATCATAATAAGCAAGAAAATGACGTCTGGCCGGTGGGAAAGTTCTGCACCGTCCAAAAGCCTGGAAATAATAATAATAAGAGTTGGAAGGGACCTTGGAGGTCATCTAGTCCAACCCCCTGCCCAGGCAGGAAAACCTACA